>QAXH01001652.1:7311-18115 GCA_004335635.1 Chloromonas sp. AAM2 | reverse complement strand
GAGTTGTGTGCTGCGACATGTGTGGCTAGTTGCTGCAGCTTGGCCTCCTGCAAGGCATGCCAGCAATGATCCTCAGTCACCCTCACTTACCCCATTTTGCATCTCCCCTCCACATGGCCTCGGCTTACAATGGCAATATCAAAGCTGTGCAGAAGACCATTGTCAACCCAGGGTTGGCATGAAACCAAACAGGTATGTCATGGAACCAAACAGGTATGTCAAGCTCCAGGCGAGGGTTTTCATGACATAGGTAAAAAAACCGGTTGAGAATTTCATACAGTTTGTGATGTCACCTTACACTCATTGGATTTGGAGCATCGTACGCTCCCACTCTTACCTGTGCCTCTATGGCTGCATCCCTGTCTGCCAGCTCCTGCTGCAGTGTGCGAATGCGCCCCGCCTGCGCCGCCACTACGTGGTCCTGCTCAGTGGCGTCCAGGGCCATGTCCAGGGTGGGGTCGAGGGAGGGGCGGGACGGGGGACCGGGACCGGGGGCAACCAGGGAAGATGACCGCTGGGTGTGCTGCACAGGCGGGCGTGAAGCTCACAGATTGCAAATTGCGCCGGGGACAGGGCGGAGTGCAGCACAGCACTAGTAACATGATGCCAGTCGGTTGTAGCACTGGCAAATGTTTTGGTGCCGGCAAGACGGGATGCATGATTGCTGGGTGTGCTGGGTGATGACCGCTGGTTGTGCTGTGCAGGGAACGGGACAGGAGGGTTTGGTTTGTTGCAGCCGTACTAACATAACAGCAGTAGCTGCATGTAGCACGAGTGGTGGTGCTGGCAAGGTGGGGGCCATGATCACCGGGGACGATCATTGCCGTCTCCATCGACGAGTCTCTGCGCTGTCTCCATCGCAAGCTAGGTTCAACGTCGAACAGGTCTGTACAAACTGTTGATGCTCTGGAGTCATACAAGTGCACCAACGCACGTCCATCAACTGTAGCCCAAAATGCCTATACACTGACTGGTCGTGAGTTGACCCTTTGTGCAGGCTCTCCCCGTGAGATTTCAAGCTGAGGGCCACATGCTTGGGTTTGAAGTAATGGCCTTTGGATGTACGGCATGCCATTACACTCTGTACTCCTAAGCTAACCATATGCTCCACCATGCCTCAGTTGTAGCTCACCTGCACGTCCTTCAGAGCTTGCAACTTCGCATCAGCTTCCTGCAGCCGCTGCTCAGCTCCTGCCAGCTGCTCTGTCCGCTGCTCAGCCAGCTCAGTCAGCGCAGCCAGCTGCTCAGTCAGCTCCCGCGCCTGCCTGGCCAGCTTCTGCCCTGCTACCGCCTGCAGCTCCAGCGCCTGCTTGTCGTGCTTCAAACCAGCCACCTCTGCCTCCAGCTGGGCAATGGTGGTCTGCAGCTCACTGAAGCTGTTCTGCTGCTTCACAACATCCCTGTTGCTGCTGCTGCTGCCAGCCGGCTCTGGAGCCGGCTCTGGAGCGGCTGGAGAGGCGGGCTGCTGCTTCAGCCCCGCTGCACTGGTCACGCTGCTGCCCAAGTCGGCAGACAGGCTGTCCAGCCGTTCGCTGCTGGCAGCTACGTGCAGCTTCTCATCAGCATCTACCAGTGCAGCCTGTGCCACTGTTGCCTGTCGCTCTATCTCAGCCATGTGTCCTGCCAGGACCTGCCTGCTGACCTGTGCTTCTTGTAGCACTGACAGCTCAGCTGCCTGTGCTGCCTGCTGTTCCTGCACAGCTGCTAGCTCAGCTGCCTGCAGGCCCAGCTGCTCTTGAGCTGCAGCCACCTGGCTGGCATGTATGGCCAGCTGTTCATTTGCAGCTGCCAGCTGGGCTGTCAAACCAGTCACCTGCTTGTCAGCTGCCGTCAGCTCTAACTGCAGCTGCTGCGAGTGTGCCTGCTGCTGGGCAGCTGCCTCCAGCTGGTAGGCAGAGAGAGCCTCCTTGCTGGCTGTCACTTCTGACTGCAAGTCCGCCAGCTGCGACTGGCAGCTGCCCAGTTCAGCTGCCAGCTGTTCCAGCTGTGCTTGGCTGCCAAGCAACTGCGCCTGGCAGGCTGTCAGCTCGGCCTGGCATGCCCCGAGCTGTTCCAGCTGCTGCTGGCATGCAGCAAACTGCTCCAGCTGCACGCGTCGCTCCGCCAGCTGCGCCTGGCAAGCTTGCAGCTCAGCCTGGCACGCCTCTAGCTGCTCCTGCCACTGCTGCCTGCTGTCAGCCAGCTGCTCGTGGCAAGCCAGCAATTCAGCCTGGCATGCTGCTAAGCCCTGCAACTCTGCCTGACTGCTCTCCAGCCGTGCTTGGCTGCTTGCCAGCTCAAACTGCTGCGCCAGCAATGCATCTTTGCCAGTCTGGCTTGCACCAGTTGCGTCTGCTGCATCAGCAGACGCAAACACAGTGCTAGGATCGCCGTTACCCTGCTGCTCTGAGCTATCCCCTGACACGTTGATGGTGAGCTGCAGTAAGGCACATGGGCTGGAAGCACTGCCACCCGCAGAGGTGTCAGCTGCTGCTTCCAGCTCAGTTTGCAAGGCCTTCTGCTCCTGCTGAACTACTGCCTCCAGCTCAGCCTGCCAGCCAACCTCCTGCTGCTGCTGGTGCTGCTGCAACTCTTGCTTTGCCGTAACCACCTCAGCCTGCAACACCTGCTGGTACTGCAGCTGCTTTGGAACTACGGTTTCTGGCTCAGCCTGTGCAGTAACCTGCTGCCGCTCCAGCTGTGCTGCTTCCAGCTGACCCTGCAACGCCTCCTGCTGCTGCAGCAGCTGCACCTGCTGCAGCCGTGCTGCTTCCAGCTCAGCCTGCAAGGCCTGCTTCTGCTGGACTTGCTGCTCCTGCTCCAGCCGTGACAGATGCAGCTGCTGGTTAGCTTCCTCCAGCAGCTGCTGCAGCCGAAGCAAGTCAGACTCAGCAGTCGTCAGCTTCGCTGCAGTTTCCTGCAGAGATGTTCCACTGTCTAGCAAGATGGAAGTCACATGATGCATGTGGCGGGAAAGCTCACATGCCTGGCCATGCAGCATGCCCGCCACCTCCATCTCTCCCTTGAGTCTCTTTTCCTCACTGCTCAGCTGTGCAATCTCACTCTTCAAAATTTCCGCTTGTTGCTGCAGCTCACTCTTGTCGTTCGTCAGTGACTCAGATTGTCGCTGCAGCTCACTCTTATCGTTCAAAAGTAACTCGAGCTGTCGCTGCAACTGACTCTTATCGTTCGAAAGTAACTCGAGCTGTTGCTGCAGCTCACTTTTCTCTCGCTGCAAAGTCTGAACCAGCTCGCTGGTTTGATGCTCACTTTGCACAGTTGCAGCAGCGGCAACAGGGGCGGCAGAGGCTGCACTGGTGTCGGTGGAAACTGGCATGGCCCTGGCAGCCTGCATCAACATGCAATGCGTGATTCTGAATTCAATAAGTACCTGCCACACTGCACCAAAACACGGCACAGCCAAAACATGTACAGCAAAGGCCTTCAAAAAAAAGTCTTCAAAAGCAATGCTAAATTCAACAAAAAGAACTAAATTCAACAAAAAGAACATTATCAACCTGCACACTTTACATCTTCAGAACTTGCGTTACAAAACTGGTACAAGCCAGTGACAACGATCCAACACATGTCATGCACACGTCAGCCTCACCTGTGCTGCCGCCAGTTCCCCCCTCAGCTTCTTGACCTCCCTTGCCAGCACCGTCTGATTGTCCCGCGCCCTGGCCTTGTCAGCGACACGTGCATTGCGCTCAGCCTCAAGCTCGGCCTGAACACAGCCAGATGGCCCAGTTTCTTTTGGTTTTCACGTCCCAGCCAGATTTGTGTGTTGCAGAGTTTGGGATGACGACTTGTGACGATGGTGATAGTGATGATCACACAGCCTCGAGCTCATGCACCGCAGGAAACGTGCATCACCAACTGAAGTCAGTGTGTTTGCGTCCTAATGTGTTTCCCTGAAGATTTTGCAGCCTGAAGTCATACATACATGTCTTCTTGGTGAGCTGTGAACAGATAATAAACATCAAGCATGTCCGCAGAACGCCGGAAGTACTCTCAACTGGCTTTTGCGCACACTAACGTACCTCGACGACACATGAAGACAGACAATGGCTTTGCCTACACCACAGTCACAGTGCACGTTGCGCTTACCTGCACCGTCGCTAGTGCTTGCATTGCCGCTGCATGCTCCGCTTCACTGGCGGTAAGGCGGGATTGGAGGGCAGCCAACGCCTGCACATGCATTCAAACAGGCAGTTGCCTTGCACGCAAGCGCTGATACAACAACCCTGCCAATGGCATCATAAGCTCAACCTCATTTACCAGGCGCGTGGCCAGGAACAGTGGACGGATTACCCATGTGCCAGACATGCGACAATCAACCACTTGCACCCACTATCTTAGAATGCTCGGCAACAACTGTCAGACGCCTTGTGTGAGGCGCACCAACGCATGAGGGCAGCATGGTGTTTGACCAGACCCGTCAAACCAGAGGAAAACGCAAGGTTGTGTTCAGCTAGATACTCTTGACATTAGTCCTTTGGTCTGCAAGCAAAGAGCGAAGAGCCTTGCAACGATCATGAATGACCAGCCCTGGCAAGCCCACACACCTCAGCAGCTGTTGCTCCCCCGTTTGCTGCGGCACTGGAACCTGAACTGCTCACAGCCTGACTGCGTGGCTGTCCAGGGTTGCTGTTCGCCTGTCCAGGGTTGCTGAGGCGCTTTGACGTGACGCCCCAGTCGTGCATCTTGTCTAGCAGCCCCTGATTATCTTTGTGCGACTCCTCAAGCTGCTGCTGAAGCGAAGTAACCTGAGTGGTAGCAAGGGGTGATGGGCTGGTGAAAGAGCCTTCACTCTCTGCCCTTGACATTGATGAAGTCTGTGCAGAGTTAAGCCGTCAACGACCGCACGTAACAACCCTTTCTGAGCGCCCAAGGGGCGTAAACCATGATCGCCATGACCACCCAGTCCACCTGTGGCACGCAAACCTGCCTTCTAACCAACACACAGGTCGTACTGGCGCACCCACCTGCGACGTCAGCATCTGCACCCTCCCCGCCACCGCCCCCTCCGCCTGCGCCAGTCTCTGGGCCAGCTCCAGCCGCATGTCCTCGCTGTCGGACAGCTGCAGCCGCATCTGCTCCAGCTCCAGCGACAACTGCTGGAACCAGGGTGAGCAAGTGTGCACTGAGGGGCTGTGCACATGCATATGTGCAGAGCCAAACTAGGGATGTTGAAGTAAGGGACCCAAAGGCGAACTTGGGATGGAATCGCCTTGACTGATGAAAGTAAGGTCGCAAAAAGTCATGAATGCATAGCATGTGTGTGTGTGTGTGTGTGTGTGTGTGCGCACGCGCGGTTGAGAGTGGTGATCTTTACCTGTTCCGCTCCCGCCTCCGCCGCCCTCGCCTGCTCCTTGGCCCGAGTGAGCTCCTCCTGCATCCCTCCTCCCGCCTGCTCAGCCCTCCCCCGGTCCGGGCTACCGCCAGCTGCCGCCAGCGCCTCCGCCAGCTGGGCCTTCAGCTCCTCCACCTGCTGCTCCAGCTCATGCTGCCCGGCGCCAGCGGGACCGGCCGACTGCAAGCAACGCAACATCGCCCAATCCAATGTGACTATAGATGGCTACAACCGCAGCTTATGCTACCTGGCGCCAGCACACACAATACCACCAGCATGACCTTGGCATTCGCAGTTTTGCCCAAAGAATCGTTTGCAAACTTCCAGCAAAGACCATGGAAGGTGGTCCTGCCGTACATCCAAATCCAATGCAGCTATAGAATGGCTAGAGCCATAGCAGGTGTGTTGATCGGCACCCGGACTCCAACGGCACAACCGCTCAAACAGTGACTACATGCCAAAGTCGAGCAGCAGAATAAAGAGGGCAGGGTCCAGGACAGAACGTGAACCCTGCCACTCATAACCGGTCTGCTACATCATATAACCTTTGCCACTGCTTTGTATGGTGGTGCATGTGCACATCTGTAACGGCCGTGTGATGCTTATTCTGATGACGCTCTGTAGCTTGTGTGCTTCTTCAAGGATCTGCTACCAGGGCCCTGCCAAAGCTCAAAGACTGCAAGCGCCCCTGCGGCCCACCTGTGCCGCTGTCTGCAGCTCGGTGACCCGTGACGTGAGCAGGCGGTTGGCCTCCCGCATCACGTCGGCCTCATGCAGGGCACCTTGCATGTCAGTGGCGGCCTACGGCGCACATGCTGTGCTACGGTGTGATACATGCTGTGCTTGTTGCAGACTGACAGGCTAGTAGCAGCAGCAGTCGCATGTGATACAGCCAAGAGGGATTGACCAACTGGTAGTCAGTGGCTGCGACATGTAAGCAGGCAACAGCTTTATGTAGACAAGACACTAGTGCTGGTCTGCAGCATATGAGTACCAGGAAAACCAGACACAACCTGGTAATTCAGTGTGGAGTGTTCCTTGCCGCACGCAGCTTGCTATGGCACGACGTTACCACAGTGTTACTGCAATCTAACAGAGTAGCTGCACGCATTGAGCAGTGTTAGCACACCCTACCCGGTCAACCCAACTCACTGCTGGTACTGCTAAGGGTGCAGAGGTGACCTGCAATTTGCTTCCCATTTCCAACCCACCCCTCTGAGCAGTCCTCTTTGGACTGAAGCCCCTAAAACAAAATCTGCATTGCAACCTAACAGTGCAGCAACCTAACAGTGCTACACCACCCCACCTGGTCTAATCGTGCCTGAAGCACAGCCACGATGCGCCTTACGTCCGCCCTGTGTTCCAGCCTCACCCCCAACCGCCGCGCCACCCCCTGAGCCACCCCAAGATCCGCTCCGACCTCACTCTGCCCCCGCAACCCCTGCAAGCTGTCATGACTACCCGCTTGCAACACAGCATGCATCAGCTGCTGCTGCTGGGGCACCAGCCGCGCCTGCTGATCCAGCTGCGGCGGGCTGGCTACATGCGACGGGTGGAGGTTCAAGTCGGTAAGGTGAGAGGAGATAGACGCTGTGGGTGAGTGGCCGCCGCCCCCGTAGGGTGTGTCTATCACGCTGTCCATGTCGCCAATTTCGCTGCCGGCGTAGGTGCTGCGGGCCTGGCTGCTGCTGCCGGTGTCTGGCCCAACAGGCCTGTGAACAGACCACAAGCAGCAACCTGTTTAGTCACATGTAGTAAAGGCATGCACAGGCAGTACATCTCTGCAGATGCCATTACTAATGATGCTGGTGATGAGTCAGCCACGAATATGTGTGAGTATACTTCGTTGGTACATAATGTAACCACATAATCCGCACTCCAGTGACTCAGTGGTGACTTAGTCGTACGTGCTAATACCTTTGCGTTAGTACGTGCTGACAACACACAACCTATACTAGCACAACAATTGAATCTGCGTATGTACACGATGGAAAGCGATGAAGAACGGAGCTGGAAAGAAGCAGAGGATCTCTGTAGCTGTACGTCCACGTTGATGCGCGCAATGCGCACAAGAGATGCATCTCACAACACAGAAACACATATCAGGTGGCCACAGTCACCAATGGTACCAACGGTCAAGGATTGGGTGTTGCATGTGGTTGCATGGCGCACCGTGCTGCCTGTGCCCGCATGAGCGCCCTGTCCCACTCCAGGAATGCCCTGAGAGCGGCGCTGCGCGTGATGGCGGGCTGGCCCAGCAGCTTCCACATCCACGCCTCCAGGTCAGCGCGGCGCCGGTCACACATCTCCTACATCAAAGAACCCACTGGGCAGCCAGGTGTGGTTCAGAACTATCAAAGACAGAAGCCCAGGCTGGAGCCTGCAAACTGAGAAAGATACAATTTCTAGGTCAACAGCAGCCCTTCTGCACACGCAAGCAGGCTGTCAGGTGCCACTTTGCACACATATGCCGACTCGCATGCTGCCAACGTTTTGAAAGCCTGCCCTGCGCATCACCTCACCCAGCCCATCTTCCGCTGTACACATGGATCCTTGCTCTTTGGCAACCAACTGCTTGATGCAAGCATACTTGAGAGCCGGTTCTGCCTCCGCCCTAGCCCTTGAGTTCCCCGTTCTCCCGCTTTCCAGGCTCGTATCCATGCCGCCTCAACCTATTTTTCCCCGCTGGTCCAAGGTATGGTGTCCCTCAGAAGCACACCTTGGAGCCTCGGATGTGCAGTGCATGCTTTGGAGGCGGTGCCAGGTTGCGATCCTTCATGAGGTCTGGCAGTGCCAGCTTCAGCTGCGACGCATGCATGCACAGTTGCACCCGTTGTCATGCCGCAGGAGGCCTGTGCTGTGTCAGCTTGCATGGTGCGCGTATGGGCTGCGTGCGCTCAGGGACGTGGCCAGTTTGGCTGGTGCATATGTTGCATGGCTGTACAAGCTGAAGTGCATACCTGTTCATAGAGATGCCTGAACTGATTGTAGCGGCGCAAAACGAAGAAGGGGGGTCTTGCATTGGCTGAGGGTAAGCTGCCAGGTGCTTGTAAGAGGACATTCACCCGGTACAGCTGCACAGCGCAAATTGCCTTGGTGTTCTGAGCCTTGCCAAGAGCAGTTGAGTCCCGGCATCCTGCTGCAACCTAGGGTTGTGGTTAAGGATCTGCCTGCGCGGTGTCCGCTCCATCAAGGTGATGCAAGCAGCAGATTGCGAGTCACGCCGTCCGATGTTAGACTTGGCCTGAGAGCTGAGCCAGCAGTCATAGTCTCACCACGACATCTTGCCCCTCCTCGTCCTTGCCATCAATCCACTGGGGCACGGAGACGGTGAATTTCCATCCGGCTGCCATTCTGCCGCGCAACCAGTGGGTAATATACTACGTCAGCAATGCAGCCAGCGATTACTGGGGCATGTCAAAGTGGCAGAGCATCAGTATGTTGTGTTGGATCTCCCACGCCTGCCCACAGGCAGACATCTATGTACATGAGCTTCAGAACTGAATGCTTCAGATTGTGTCCGCCAAAGCGTGCGCCGTGTGGACTGGGGTTTACAACGGTTTGGCCCCAGTAACTGCAGATTTAGATTCAAGTCTGACAAGATGTCAGGTTCTGTCGTTGGGCTGCAACTTTGCGACGGCATCTCGTCAGCAAGTCGTGGCACATCTAGAATACACCACAAGGACAACGCCAAGATTGCTGTTCACGAGACACACGCGCTTTGTAACTTGGGAAACTGATGCAATGTACCTGGTTGGGATACTCATTGACATCACGCACTGTACCTGATATAGCTCTGCATAACGTGAGTCCGAACAAGAGGCCCTTGCTTCTAGATGCTCCGGCTGCGGCTGCTTTGGAAAACGAATCCTTGAACCTCTACTTGACTGCACTGACGCCATTCAATCTGGCAACCTAACTGACAAAGCGAGCAGTGTGCCAGACAGACACTGACAGGGTTGGACAATCCGGTCGTATATCTGAACAGCCATTGTCGAACCCTGGACACTGATGTTTACTGCAGTAGAGCTGAGGTCTTGGTGGGTTGACAATCATTGCCACCTGCAACTTCAATCCTGCTGCGTCACACTCTGTGAAGGCCTGGTGAGGTGACGAAAAAAAAGAAGTTTGCCAGTTCTGGGACAATTCCTATGATGTATCCAGTTCCACTGTGTGTGCTTTGAAGTGGTACACTGACAGCATGTGAGTAGAACACACTGGTGCCAGTGCCGAATTCAGGAATTGTCCCAGAAATGGCAAACTTCCTTTTTTTCGTCACCTCACCAGGCCTTGTGTTCAACAGAATTGTCATTGAGTTACAAAGCAGGTGTAACAAGTGAAAAACATCTATCACGTGACAGGGCTGCCATTGTAATTATGATGATATATGAAATCTGGGATTGTTTTGGTGGCAGCCCAAATGTACAACAGGCCCAAAGACGCTGAAAGATCCTACACCAAGCCCAACGACACTGAAAGGTTGTGCCCAAATAACCAATCATGATGATGGTTGGTACGGTGGCAACTGGCCATCAACAGCAGTGGCCCAACCTCACGGGCTAATGCCCAGACACCGAAGAGGCAGCTGCCTGCTGCGCCAGATGCCTCTGCCCAAACGCACTGGCCTCCACACAAGACCTTCCTTGTTGTCTGCTACATCTTGTACATAGAACTCCAAACACACTTTGTACTTCTTTTCAAATACACTGGAAGACCAACAGAGGGCCAGCTTGAACAGCACACTGAGTGCACTTCTGCCAGCGCCCCCCAGCAAGGTCCACATCTTGACAAGCATGCTTGCTCAAGGCATCTACGAATGGCTGCCATGGAAAACCGAGGGTGCAACTGAAGGAGTGCTGCTCCTTCCGATGTTTGGCTTTGAGCAACTGGACTAAAGCAACCGGAAATTACAAGCGCTGTGCCTGCTGTTGGCCATAAATGAACCGACCATGAACAAGTATTTGGCACAAGGTCCCTCATGAAGACTGTCACCACTCCACGGTATCAACTGGATCAGAGCGGGCTATTCGCGTGGACTGTGGTTGCTTGAATGAAACCCAGGTATCAACCATTCCCTACTACTCATTGGTGGGCTGGCCATAACTGTTGTCAATGATGCCGCCTCCCGTCTCGCTCAGTACCGCCCATTGGTGAGACGGTCGATGACAACGTTCAGGTCCACAGCCTGCCCCGCCTTCTGCATGCTGTTGATGACTGCCATGACCTGGTGCCGCTCAAAGCCCATCTGGGTGATGTCGGCGATGATGTCCTCAAGCCGCACAGACCTGAATCACGTGGCAACACACAAGTGAAACGCCACATGCAAATAACAGCAGTGAACCTGACTCATACTGGCGACATGGTCAGCTCATGTGCTGAACGCCAAGCATGGTTGAACATGAGCACTGTCGAAGATAGCAAGCCATCACAAGCTGCAGAGCAGCAGTGCAACCCTAGGCTGCCAGCATA
>QAXH01001645.1:0-24483 GCA_004335635.1 Chloromonas sp. AAM2 | reverse complement strand
TTCTGCTCATCAGCACGTTCAGCAACGTGCTAGCCCAGGTAAGGATCGGTTTGGCTCAGTGCGATTACTCACACGGCGACAGCGAACGTACACCTCATACCCGCTTTGTGTTCTCTCGTTTTGTCTAGCCATGTGTGTTCCACTTGCCGCAAGCACGATCTGTACGCTATCACGAGCAACTGCGCAACTGCTGTTAATGATGCACTCCACACACGACACGCGCCCATTAATCAGGGTCCCATCATTACACGCCCGGTTCCGTCATTAAGCATGTACGCAGTTTCATCATTAGAATTTGACCTTTGTCTTGCGCACAGGACGATCTCATACCCACGCCAGAAGAGTTCACGCTGCCTTCCGAGAACATGGCTTCTGGACCACCATCTCCCAGGTAAAGAAGACACGAGTAGTTAGCCACATCTGATGGTTCCAGCCCATCCAGCCCTTTCGATGAACGCAACCTAAGTTGTCATGTATCCTCGCTTACACCAACAATCTTGGTGCATGCTGACTGACACCATCTTGAGCTGTTGTCTTGCCGATCATGTGCAGCCCAACGCCCGGCGTGTACCCGGCCGCTGCGTACCCATCTGTGTACCCTGGATCAGCGGCAGGCGTGTACCCGCCAACTGCAACCGAGATGGGACAGAATTTGCCTTCGTCAACAGCCCCAGCACCCCTGTCTCCAGCCGAGCAGCCAGCCTTGCCTTTCTTGGGTCTGATTCCGTGGCTGGGCGAGAGGAGGCGCATGCTCCGCGGCATCTAATCCACACCACTCCCACCACAAACTGAAAAGTATGGTTCTAACTTCTAAGTGATACAGCAGCTCTATCTGTAAGCAATCCAAGGTTTGGCGGGCGTAGCGGATGGGATTTGAAGCTGGCTTGCTTGCATCTGGTATCTGCTACCCTGGCGTTGTGGCTCGTGCACAGCATGCAGGACGTATATACCATTATTTGCCTTGCTGCTTGTTTGGCACAGTTAGCCTTTTCTTGTATGAGAAACCATGCACCTTGAGAGGTCTGTCATTGCCGCTGCCTTATTAATCTTTCACTCATTGATTGGCGCTCATGTTATTCTTTACAGCTTGATTTGAGTAAGATGCTGATATGCAGGGGCTTGGAGTTCTGGAGTGGTGCTTTGGTCAAGTTTGGTCGTCGCTTTTGCACGTAAATGGCTCTTCTGCGGCTAGCTGTCCAAGGCCACCGCACATGAAACTCAACATGGTTTGTCTTCTTGCTCTTGAGAATTCAAGAATACCGACATGGTTGGCTCATGAATGATCCCCTCTGCAGTGCGTCCAAGTTCTCACACTTCAGTACAAGGGCAGGCTGGTACTGGTTGCTGATGAATGACCCCCTTTGCAGCTGCATGTCCCTGACCATTGCACATGAAACTCACATGGTTCGTTTTCATGCACCCCTGCAGCTGGGTAAGCGCAAGCTGTGAAGCAAAAGGCAGATGCTCGTACATTCCTCGTGGAAGCCCTTCGCTTGGCTTGCCATTGCAGTGCTCACAACAATGCCTGATCTACTTGTGTGGCTGACTGGGACGGCCATACACTTCAGGCTGACGTAACGTGTATTAGTACATTACAAGGACATTGTCTGATATCAGATCAGGATGCGAGAACTGAACAAGAATGTACACCACCAAACTGGCCACAAGCATGCCTGAATGTGGCAAACTAATGAATCGATTGGAGCCAATAGTAATGAATTGAATCCAATCAGCAGTTGAAGCAGATCCAAAGTGTGTGACACAGACGTAGCACATAATTGTGTACACAAGTAGAAAACATTGAATGGGCTGTTGCGGGGCTAAAGCTGTAGCACGAACAGATCGACAAATGCTCTGAAACCTTGTGTAGAGAGTTGCGAAGTGGTTGGGGTCTCCAGTCTTGTCTTGATGAACTGGCAAAAGCTACAAGTCAGATGTCGAGATACGGCCTAAAGGGTTGATACCTTGCGTCTCCAGTCTGCTGGTGGGAGCTGCAAACTGCAGAAAGCGACCTTGAGGTAAACACGAATTGAATCCTAAGGCCCAGGTCAGAACAGCTGAAATCAAGAATGCCGCAAAGCAAGGAGTTGAGCACGGCCTGGGCTAGTTAAAATTCGTTCACTAAGGCAATGTGATCAATAAACGTAAGTGTAAGAGCAGATAAATGAGTCCAAACATTACCAAACCTACCTAACACGTTGGTGCCACTTTCTTTGTGTGTGATGTGGTTTGTATCACTGTCTGCCTAGGCTTTAATTTGTTGTGCGACTGTGCACACGAGAGAAAAAGTCATTGAAGCATCAATTGTCAGTCTCAGGTGCTTGTGGCCGGCCTTGCCTCTGCTCACCAACCTTGGCTCAGAGCGCAGTCTCGCTGTTGCCGCTCCGCTGTTGCCGCTCCGCTGTAAAACCACCTTTGCTCTATCTTCTTCTTGCTTCTCCTCACGCACTTGTTTCTGCGGCCCCTTTTCTGAACTACTTTCCGCATGCCTAGTCCTGTGGCTGGTCTGTAATCTCGAAGGTGTGAGATCCTTGCTCTGCCCACACATTAATGGCACCCGTGCCACACTGCAAACAACAACAGACATTTTTTATTTTATTTATTATAACAGCAAACAGTCAACAGCACAGGCTGATTGATAATGGATGAACGCATGTACAGACTGCAACAAGGCAGCCCTGCTTCAGAACATTGAACAGACAACTAGCACAGCCTTGATAACGGATGTATAGAGTACCTAGGATGTTCAGGTGCAGCAAGGCAGCCCTGCTGCATCATCGGAAGCAAAGAAAGGCCATGGCTGGTGTGCCAGCTCTGCTTCAGTGTGCGCCAGAACACAGCAGAGGAAGACAAGCTTCCTGCTCTCTTGTTGCGCAGTAAGTTTCTTTCCAGCCTGCCCTTGTTACTTGCACCTCTTGCTTGTGTTCTTCTTACCCGCTACTTCTCAACCACTTCTTATCTTACTCACCTAACCCCCATTTCTTGACTTTTTGTTATCCTCCACCTTCTTTCCTTCTTCCTGCCTTTGCTTGTTTCTCACCCACCCCTTCACCCATCCCTACCAGCTCGTCGTATCCTCCCATGCTGGTCACCACCACTGCCACCGCCAGGCCCGGCCCCACTTCCAGCTCCAGCACCGAGGTCACGCCGTTGTCACTGCGGCTCAGGTACTGAGACATGTCCCACCCGACCTCAGTCTGCAGCAGAAGCAAAAACGTGCAAAAAAAAAACAGATGTTTGGTGCAGGAAGAAAAGGCTCTGACAGCGCTCTTCTTGTTCTGTGTTGTGTTATGGCTGCAATACTTGGCGGTCATCAACCCTCATGATGGGTTTGAACAAGACATGCTGTTTAAAACTGATTTCTTCACTCTGATCCTTTACTCTGAAGTGAACTCCGGTGGTCCTGCCTGACCAACGCGCCTACCTTTGCCAGGTCATCTGCACGTGCGCCACACAGCCCCTTGCTCCATGTGAACGCATGGATGGCTGGGGTCCCGTAGGGGCTGTTGCCCTGCATGAGTGCAAGGTTGGAAAGAAAGGTATGAAAATTGCGCGACCCCTCAGGTGGCCTTGCCACTACCAGTTCCAGAACGTTTGAAATTCACATTACAAATGCACTGCATGCATGCCTGTTGCAACCAAGTCAAAGTTCAACAATCCTGTAGTTGAGTAGCAGCCACTGCACCACAGGGTGGCAGCACATCAAGGCCAGGGATGCAGGGGGTGGAGAGCAAAGAGACGGGGAGCACGACCCTTCCACTCGGCCTTCTGAAGTACATGTAACAGCTCTGAGGCCTGCCTGCTCGTCACAATGCAAGAGTCTTCTTGTTGTTTCTTGATAAATAAAACAAGAGCACATGCATGCTGAGTATGGCATGCGATTGGGTGCAAAGTTCATGTGCCCAAAGGCAACGTTGCCCGGCTATGACGTCAGCGCAATGTATCTGCTCTTGATTTGGATGCCTGAGCCGTGCGCACATGCTGGCTTGATGGCACTTCTCGTGCCATTTGATTGGTTGCCTTTTTACAGCCTGACGGACAACCACTTTAGTGCCACACGCCAACACCGACAAACTCTTGTTCAACGTCCTGTTGCAATAAATACACTCACTTGCTGGTGCCGCTTTCTTCACAATCCTACCCTCACCAGCGAACATGCAAACCCAGGTGTCGCAAGGTACCACCGTTTTCTCAATCTGAATGGGGTCCCTCGCATCATGAGAGTGCAAGTAATCCCGCAGCGATCCTCACCTTGTTGTGCCCTGTTTCCTTCCTGACGACAATAGTGAGTGTCATGTTAACTGTGGCACCCCCGAAGCGGTACGTCACGTCCCGCTCCCCGGCCAGGCCCACCCAGGAGCTCTGGGCCTCGGGCCTGCAAGCGCATGAAGGATGCGCATGGTTTGACAGACTGATCTCGAGCCGCATGCAGAGCCAGTGGCTCTCTCTTTGTTTTCATTTGATGATGAGCTCCCCATTCGAAGGCTCGACATCTAGACTGAAGAAGAGCAACAGAAAAAGATCAATATGCAACATCAATATGTGATCACAAACAACGTCTGTGCCTGCATGTATTGGGGCATGCGTACGCCATTTCCCTGCTGGACACCATGAGCAGGACAGGGAACACACTCACTTGCCACACGTTGACGTTCCGTTACCCAGAGTGAACATGGGCGGCTCTTGTGGCTCCAGCGCAGGCGCCCAGCTCTGCATGTCCACCACAATGGGCTTGGTGCACGTGGCTACCTGAGCGATCTCTGGCAGGCGAGTGAAGGACACCAGGGTGGGGCCGCACGTCTGCAAGGGAGCAGAGCAGGATGAATAATCAGCAATGTTGACAAGGATGGAACTCAAACATTCACTGCATTTTTTGGAAGGATGGAACTCCAAGTCTGTAAGGATGGAACTCCAAGCATCTTGTGTAGCCCTTTAGGGAGACATTGAGAATGGATCACGTTGATGCAGTTTCCTGGCGGGCCTGAGTTGAGGGGCAACTCCTGTGCATTGTGCGCTTTGATACCGATGTGGACAAGACAGCACACTTTCATCAGCAGTCAAGACTTCTGGCTTTACAACCATGACACTGCGCAAACGGCTTGAATTCAGTTGGCAAGCAGGCAACCGTGTAAGGACTGACAACCACGGCAAAGTGTGGGGCTATCTAGAAAAAGAAAGATTGACTCATACAGCCACTCAAGGCCTCAGGTGTGGTGATTCGTTGCGCGCTGTTCATTCAGTGCAGGCAGAGCTTCAGTTCCAAGAAGAGAAGTCAGGCTGTGTTCTGCTTACCTCAACCTTTGGTTCCCTGTTCTCTCACCAGTGGCAGGAGTGTGACTGTGTGGTGACTAGTTGGTTTGTTGTCGGGTTGCTCAGCAGATGTTTCATACATATTGAGCCGCACAGGCATTTGCACCTTGATTTAGCTTCAAGAAATGACTCACTAGAGGCAGGATGGATGGCATGGAGTCATCAAACCATCCGTGGATAAAGTAAATTCTGTAGGGCTGTGCCAAGAAGCGAATTCTGCAAGCCGTGTCGTCTCCAAAAGCCACACGGAAGGAGGCAGACAGTGCCTGCATCACATGGAGTGACATGGTAGGCATGGAGACATGGTAGCAAAGGTGGGGACAATAAGGCATAGAGACACGGTAGACATCAGGTGACATGGTATTTAAGATGGACATGGAGTGACAGGGTAGACAAGGCAGCTTGTGGTTGGTTGAAGGGCAATGGTGGGTTGTGGCTGCTGGTTATATTAATGGGATTGATTGCCGCGGCGAGCAGAACCTAATGCATTAAACTGCAATTCAAGAGGGCTGAAGCTGTGGCAAAACTGTCCCATGCTGACCGTGCATCCCACACCAACTTAAAGCATGCCGGGGCTTGGGAGGAATTCAGCCACAGCCCTGCACGTGCACTCGTTGCTTGGGTGAGCAGGGGCCTGGTGCACGCGAATGAAGATGTTGTGCTGGATGTGCATACCGTACCAATCCACAGCATGCTAGCACAAACGACTGGGGTCTGACTGGTGTGCCTCACCCGCAGACTATGGGAACACACAGTCACATGACCCTCCAAGCAGGTGTTGTGTTGCATGTTGATCAGACTCACCAGGTCACTTGCATTGCATGCCGTCTGGGCACGAGAGTTCTTCACAGCATACACATCCATGAGCATGGAGGGCTGGCCGTTGTTCTCGCTGCAGACATCCACTAGGATGACCCGAGGAACGGATGACTTGTTAATGCGGAACCACGCGCCATTGTTGGCTCCGTTGCACGTTGTGCAATGCTGGCCCAAAGATACAGGCGTGCCTGCCTTCGACCAGGACAAGTAGTCATTGCTGATGACTACTGGGTCAGAACAGCTGCATGAAGGCGCCGGTTCCGTGGACATCTCAGCTAATGGTGGTGATGGGAAAGGTGGAGAAGCTGCATGCAACTCCACGAACTGTGGGCGAAAGGGCAATGCATGGGCATGGCACACGGTTGAAATAGCAGGGTGCGACAAATGAATGCGATAGACAAGTGCGCAATGCTGTGACCTGACTTTGTGCCCCGTTTAGGCTGCCAAGGTTGCTACGGCGTCACAGCAGTCCCTCACCGTTATGGGCATGTTGTCGCCACACTCCGCTAGCGCAGCAAAGAGCAGCACAACAGCGCATGCTAGCGAGAACATCCTTCTCGCCTCTGGGCTGTGTCTGTCCTTTCAAAAAGTTCGTGACAATCTTCAGAAGGCGATTGCAACACAGTGCTTGTTGTAATAATCTGCGCTGCAACCGGGTAGTCGTGGGCTTCACGGTCTTTCCAAGCGTCGTGGGATGGCTTGTCGGTGTTTCCAGCACACAGTTTCGTGGCAATGGCCTCTGGATTCTGCGATCTTCTTTGCACTGAATGCTGCAGCACGCATATACGCTAATCCGGTCAACACTTCTGCAAGCTGTGGGCAGAAACGCCCCAATACCCGGTGAGTAGGGGCTGTCAGCTGATGCACAAGACTCAATGATTGAGCATGATGCAGCCGATGCAGAGCCGATGACAGCAACTACCAAATCTACACGTGTACGACGAGTTTATGTACCAGCAATGTGCCATGTAGCCGCATATCTTCCTGTACTTTAAGGCCTCACATGCTCCCGGTAGGTATCAGAGCGGGTACGACTTCCTGAATGGACAATCCTAATGCCCTGATAAGTACTGGAACTTTGCACAAGTATCCCATTTGATGACGTCATCCCATGACCCATGATCTTGCTGGGCAGGCGTGTTTGCATCATGGGTGGTTAACAGACCCACCATGGAGTGAGATTCCCTACCATGGAGTGAAATTCCCCTTACATTGGATAGGTTACTAGGCCGTTACGATGTACAGTCGTTCTTTGGCAAAGCTCAGAACGTCTGCAAGCTCATGTAGAATTAACTGCGCTGTAGAACCAACTCAACTGTGCAGCTCTGGCAACCGTGACGCCCTAGTGTGGAGTACAGGGCCAGACAGTAGGAGAAGCAGCACGCCCTTGGCACCTGTTCTGACTGTACACAGCTTTTGTGCGGCTCAACCACAACAGCACGTCCCCCAGCCCATGCAGCACACACAATCTATCAGCAATTGTTGCCAGCTTTCAGGCTCCGTTCTCACATCAAACGCCTTGCCTGCTTACATGTTGCTGTCCATGCAATAACTGCCGAGAATGCAAATCCAGACTAGTAGTGCCTCTTGCGCAAGCCTGCTGGCGCCTCGTAACAATCACAAAAAAAAGTTTGCCGGTTCTGGGACAATTCCTGTGTCTTGCACTGAAACCTGAATTAGTTTGAAATTTGACGGTACTGATCTACGAAACAATTGTGACAGAAGACATCTGCGTTCAATCACCCTGAATGGAAATCTCTAGGTTATCAAAGCACAACAGCCGTTTATTAAAGCACAGCAGCCAGGCAACATGGCTTTGAGGATTGTTCTCTGCAGTTGGCGCGCATGAAGCAGTTCATGATGCAAGTGGCGGGTGAATGTCACAAATGCGTGATTCGCATAACAATGTCACTCAGGTCCCTGTCCCAGAAGTGGCGGCATACCGTCTACCACCACGCCTGTTCAACACACTAAACACGTGTATACACAACATGACCGCAGACATGTGACACACATCCGCAATACAATACGCACAAGGTCACGTCAAACCATACCGGTTACCGTTGGGTTGCATAGGACGCAGGTTACAACGGATACCAGAGATTGAACACAACAGGAATTGTCCCATGACTGGCAAACATCTTTTTTTAAACAGCTTGTGGAAGAAACCCGTCATGCTGAGGCCTGGCAAGATATTTACACAAGATACAGCATTAGCACATGGCACATCACAGTTCAACCACACAAGCGTTCGATTACACGTATTCAAAGATCAGGCACGGGTATTGCATCCCGCACAACAAGTCATCCAACTGGCAACTGCTGTTGTACATACTGGTTGTGTATGATTGGGTTCACAAGGAAAGGGTTCTGCTATCGTTCTGAAGGCGGGTGAAAATACAGGTCGGTTAAGCACGCTACTATGTCAAGCATGAAGGTTCAAAGAAGAGAGAAAACGAATGAAGCGCGTTTGCTTCAGCATAACAATTGGTTCAGCACGCAACAGAGGGCCAAGGAACTCGGTTTGTTTCAGAGTAGGAAGTGAATTAATTTCAGCCACTCCAGGTCCTCATACGCACTTTAGTGTTTCTTCATGAGCTTCTTCCTGGGCAGGAGTTGAGCACGAACAACACCACCGGTGTAGTTGGTGGTGTGGATCTGCAGCGTCAAGGCAAAGGACAGGAATGGGTGAGATAAACGATGTGGCATGAGGGGAGAGGAAAAGGCAGGTTTCGAGGCCATGCAAGCATTTGAGCGCAACGTTGGGCTGTTCAAGGTGTGAGTGCAATGCTCATGGGAACAGTACGCTGAGACATGGAGATCCAGTCCCTCCAACCACTTCCGTCGTTATCACACTGGACTGTCAGTGCTTCTACTGACTACGTGACTATCCACTAGCGCTTGTATTTGTCCCATTATCACTCAAGCACAACACCCACGTTGAAGTAGATGTTGCCCGCCTTGAGCTGGGTCAGGAACTGCGTGTAGTTAGCGAGACCGCTGCCGGCCACAAGCTTGGAGGCCACAGTGCTCCAGGGGAAGGTGAAGGAGCCGCTCAGGGGCTGGGTGGTGATCTTTGAGGCTGCATGAGGGGATGGCAATGGCAGGCAGAAATGATTGTATGTATTGAGCACATCAGGGGGCTCACATGCACCGAGCGTGGACGCTAGCAAGCCATGCAAGAGACGAGGCTAAATACTGTCTTGAAGTGATGAGTGATCGCGGAGGGCAATATTGACATGAGGAATCAACACAGTCATGCACAGTAGTTCCCATCCACAGTAGATTCCATCAGCCAACAAGAACACTACCCACAGGAACCCGTCATATTGTCCCAGAACTGGCAAACATCCTTTTCTTTTGCACATGCAGATGGTGATTTTGATGTGTCCAACCAACGTAGGGCTGGCGAGCGCCGTAACGTTACCAAAATTAAGTATGGTGTTTTCATGTTACGTATGTACAGACTGACTTGGACCTACCGGCACGAGCGAGTTCCCTATGCAGTCTACACGAGGCAAGAATGCTGTCAAGTGCCAGGTAAAGATTTCCTTGACACTCACTGTCCATTGGCCAGACCCAGAACGCGATGGGGCCGTTGGTTGACGCGTTGCCTACGTGAACGTGGGCCTGCATGCAAATTAGAGTACGTGAGAATTACAGCAGTGCAACAAAATTCATAGCAGGCCAGACGTACGCTCGCATATTGATTGTGTATCAAAAAGAAAGAAACAGCAGTGATAAAGTGCGTTGGTGCTCATGACGGAGAACATTTTGAGTGCACGATATGGCCTTTTGCCCAGGACGTTATGTGCCTCACCTGGGTCATGTTTACGACATTCTGCACGTTGACCGTGCCAATCATAGTGCCGTTCAGCTCCGTGAAACGAAGAGTGCCCTTCGTTTTGATGTCAATCTGCAGGCAGTAGTGTGTGTTGACTTGAACGACTGGGAAAGCGCAACCAGTTACTGTGCTGGCGCAAGACAGCCGCACGGCAGGCTTTTCTGCCAATCGCAAGACTGTTCAATGTCTTGCGCGCTTCGACTGTTCAATGTTATTGCTTGCAATGACCATGTAGCAGCGAGGCAGACGTTCTTTACAGTGGTGCGCGAACCGTTGGATTTTGATCCGTCAAGGCGGGTGACTGGCAGCAGCGCGATGGAGATGCTTGATGACTGGTGAATTCGGTCCTCTACCGTGTCCGCTCTTCATTTGAAAGGCGGGCCGTACAGAACACAACATCATCAACCGTTGTGAATTATCAACCTACCGGCCTGGGGACTTGGTTCTTGCCAATGGCATCGGCGCCCCAGAATGTTGCATTCTGAGCCTTGACTGCCTGTATGCGTGCGGGAGGTTGGGAAGCACATTAGCAGCTGTTGTCGGGTGTAAACGTACATTCAGGACGCTTGCAAGAGCGACGCTTCATGCTACCGCTTTGCAAGAAAGTTCTGAGAGCAACTGGTGACTCGCGGCCTACCTGTGTCAAAACCCCGAGGCACAGGAGGAGCGCAGCGATTGTGCTGGTCTTGGCCATGATGGAGGTTTCGGAGACTGGCGACCAATGCTTTGGCAGCCAAAGGGAGGGCGATGCGTACGAGAGTCCGGAATGAGAGCTAAGCCGGAATGCTGCTGAATGTGTTCAAACGGAATGCGCAGGGCTATTTATGGCCTTCCACCTCAAAACGGTAATCAACTGTGATTTCTGGCAGTTTTTGTCCTCTACCTTCGCTTGGATCGCGGGCTAGCAACGCTCCGACAAACACGAAAGAAATGCATTGTCGAGGACCGACAGGTGTTATGGAGAGCGAATGAAAGCGAGGGCGTACGCTTCGGAACCTGGCCGTAGCACTTTCTTGGTTGAGCACGCTGCGCTTCCTGCAGAAATGTTAACATCAAAGTCAAGGAAGAAACCAGGGAAGAAAGGCTGCGCCACACTCCAGGTTACAAATTTTCAGCCGCAGCTGTACAGCTGCTTATCGATGGGCAGGAAGGATGTCGTACCAGATTAAGTGAAGCATACAGGCTTGTTGTCCTGGAGAGCAAGGGCAGAAAGCGATACGTCATCAGATTGTAAAGCATTGGACTTGCTGTGGTGAAAGGCATGTGTTTGTTAGCGAAGTGTGTCAACCGGATTGCTGCAGTATACATGGTGGCTGTTCTGCAGACAAAGCTTGCTGCAGGCTCAGACAAGCATACCAAACTTTGGGCAGCCAACAAACGAACAGGAAGTTGTTGGCCATGGTGTATTGCACTGCAGCCTCTCCCTAAGCGATCATACATGCAGTACGCTGCCCGTGGAGCACCGCTCACTAGACAACCGTGCACTGTCTCCACATCAAGTACACTGGCACAGTGCCGGCCTTGATTTCCACCACTGCATGTCACTAGATTTGACTTGGTAGGTACTGAACAGCCTTTGCTGAAGATGATTTGGTTGAACAACAATAGGTGACCCACTGCCAGCGTGCACCTGGTAACACAAAGTGTGCAAGGCAGTGCAAGCGGCAGTCCAGACGAAGGGAAACTGCTTGAAAACGATTGATCATGCAACCCAGCTTCGCCGCTCAGGCTGCTGATTGAACGCCTCTTCTCTGGGCTGGAAAAAGTGACGAGGGGCTGACCAGGGCCTTCATGGCTGCGCTGCAGGTGTATCCAGCACAGCATGGGCAGCATGTGGCCAAGCAGCTCATGTTCTACCGGACAACATCAGACTTCGCCTGCTTGCCGTAGTACCCAGTCGGCGTTGTCTCTCTCATCACACATGCTTAGCACACTGTCTCTCAACGCTTGTGGCGGCCCCTGACAAGTACAACCAAACTGTTTTGTCACAGCCCAAGGGGCAAAAAGCTCTAAATCCATTGGGCGCCTTGTCTAGAAGGGACTCTAACCGATGTCACAAATCTCTTGGTCTTACGCAGAAACTGACGTCACTGGTTTTCGGGCAACGTCCGCTTGTGCGCTGTAACAGTGCAGCTACCAGTCGCTTCAAGGCTCCCGCACACTACAATAGAGCAGCCGCCCACACGCCGGATCCTGTTGAAGTGACCTCGAATTTACTTTGTGCAATCAACTCTTGATGGTTGGATGGCCCTCAATCCAAACGCATGGCTTTATGGCGACCATGTTTTGTCCGACATTTCATTAATTGTGTACCCGGCAGGTGAGCCAAGGCAGAGGCGGGCTACAGCAGATGACAACCACGTTTGTAATCCGTCTACAGATGCACGCATAAGTTCTGACAAATGTGGTAAACAATGCGCGTTTTGTGACATGCTATGCCGATTGAAGACGTATTTTTTCATCTGAATGCAGCTGAGTCACCATGCGGCAGTAGAGTGCAGGAGCCATGCTTCAGTGCTGGCAGGGACCTCTCCAGGTCACCTGAAGCCTCACATCTTGAGGCTGTGGCGCAAGAATGCGCAACCAGTTGACCCATCCAAGGCTGCGACAAGGGTTCTGGAACTGACCTGCTTCCCAGGGGAGCCGCATGATGTGCTGGAAGCAGTCATGCGGCATGCCTACACCAGCTGCTTGCCTGAAGAACCGGCCCTCCTTGCATGGGTGAGATGCGTGGGGAAGCACACAAGCAACGTCAGGCTTGAACAGTATGGATTCAAGCATGCATACGTTGGTTGTATACTCGTACGCAGTGAGCAACATGGAACACATCTACAGCTGTCCGTACTTGCTGGCACAGTATGGTTAGCGTGCGCAGCTATTTCCCACTTGCCTTGAGGTTTAAAGCTTCTGCAATTTCCCAGCATCTTTTGAAGTGGTATGACTAGAGGCAACCAACGGAAAGTACCTGCAAGCACTTTATTGAACCAGTACATTGACGGCCTGAACTGGCAGTGGCCTGCCGCAGCGGCCATGTTAGTGACTGACCTCTGTCCAACTGCATCAACTGTCCCATACATCACAAGACCTGAGGGATGAAGGCCAGACCCAGTCACTACTCCACTGGCTGGCTGTAGTGTCCACAGTACACATAGCCGCAAAACACACGAAGAGTCACACACCAACTGTCTCAGGACCGGAAGTCACACAACAAGTGTTCCAATTCTCTCACATACAGATGCTGTGGCGAGCAGACTATCTGGACATGCACACTACAGTGGACGCCTGCCTGACCAAGCTCTCCAACCTGGCGGAGGGTGGCCTGCTGACTGTGCAAGATGCAATTACCCTTAGCAGCTTGCCAGCCCTGCAAACAGAGGGTAGCACAGCAGACAGAGAAGCGGAAATCAGCACCAGAATCGTGGCCAAGGTGCTTTCTTCACACCTCAGCAGTGCACAAGATGTACTGGCCACACAGCACGTGTTGGAGCAATTTGTTCGGTTACCCTTTCAGTTGTTCAAGCAGTGGGCCAGTATGAAGAGTCTTAAGCTGGATTCAGAGAACACTTTGGCAGTGCTCATCACTGCATGGTACAACTACCACCACCACTACCAAGTGGACAACACTCAGCCAGCCCTTACAGAACAACAGTGCAAGCAGCTATCAGTCTTAGTGCACATGGATAAGCTCAGCCCCAGCTTCAGCCTACAGGCATTACCACATCTCAAATGGTACCATGCACCAGTTGGCATGCCTGTGCAGCATGCAAGTGCGCATGTGCTGGCCCTGTTGAATCCTGCTGCTGTGCCGCCTGCCTGGAAGGCAGCCATGGCTGGTACAGGATCAGCAAGGCAGCAAGTTGATGTCCCACCAAGACGCTGGTGCTTAACACCTCAGCAGCTGCAGAACTTAAGAGAACAGCGGCACCTGGCATTCGATGACCCCATTGTACTGGCAGGCTTTGCATTCACCATCCGGCTGCAAGTATGCCTATTGGACGGCACTCCCATGCCACAGCGTGCCACAGGTCAGACCACCAACGGGCAATGCACACTCAGCCTCAATCTGTACATCGATTGGCCAGCTGCATTAGTGGCTCATGGGATGTCTGAGAAGGTGCCTAGCCCGATCGCAGGCGTGACGTGGCGGGTGCAAGCTGGTGTTGGGCCTAACACAGGCAACCACAGCATGCCAATCAATGGCATGCCTCATGCAGTGGCTGGTGCTGGTGCTCCTGCCGCAGCGCCTAGGCCAGCTAGGCCAGCTGGTGCTGGGGCGGTTGCTCCAGGTGCAGTTGCTGCTCCTGCACCTGCTCCTGTCCCAGCTGCTCCTGCACCTGTCCCAGTGCGTGCCCCGCCCCCTCTTGTCCAGGCCCAGGCCAGGCCCATGCAAGCTGCAGCCATCGCCCTTGCACGTGCCCTCCTGCCAGCCGTTCCTGCTCCCGCCGCTGCTGAGCATGATGCAGCAGCCCCACAATTGGCGGGGCCAGAGGCAGGGGCAGGAGCTGGGGCGGGTGTTGTGGGTGCAGGCGCCGCTGTGGCGGCAGAGGAGGAAGCTTTGCATGACCAAGAAGCAGGGGCAGAGGCAGGGGCAGACGCAGCAGAACCCGTTGTGGGTGCAGAGGAACCGGTTGCGGCAGGAGCAGATGAGGACGCTTTACTTGATGCAGAAGCAGGGGCAGAGGCAGCAGAGGCGGAGGCAGGGGCCGGAGCACATGCAGCACGGGAGATTGTGGGAGGTGGCAGGCCTGGTCCTGTCTTGCAAGTTCCAGATGTCATTGACGCCCCATGTGGTGTCATACTGAGCACCACCACCTACGTGGCCAAGGACAGGCCTGTGGGTTTTCATAACGTGTTCATTTACACATTCAGGTCTGTGGAGCACCTGGTCTCACACCTGGCCAGGAGCAACGAGATTGAGGTCACACTGTCTAACCTGTTCTGACATGAAGATCAGGGCATTTGCGACAGCAGATTGATCACAGCCATCTGTGATTCGGACTCAGCGATTCAGACTAACTGATGCGCACCAAGTGATTCGGACTAAGCGAAGCGCAAGTTTTGCTATCCAGTACGCCATTAATAACATGCAAGCTTTTTGTCCACATGGCCATCAACCAACGGCACCTCTGGAAGAAGGCACACACTCCACCAAGGCTTGTGCTGGTTACATTACATTTACAGGATGAGCACTGACAGGTCACAGGCGTTATCCTCACTCTGACGTCACAATGGCAGTATTCACACATGCGCAATCCAAGATTCGATCCAAGATTCCACAGGCAACCCCGGACCCACTTGAGCCTCTTGATGGTGTGATGCGATTCTCTTATGTTTTCACTGCACGGCGGTACCCCAGTGTGATGTGCGCAAGTAGCTTGGGGCATGATAACTCGGTTTGCTGGCGGTTATTCTTTGCCTCCAACACCGGCAGGAAGCAAAGCATTTGAAGAGCTTCGCTTCCTTTTTCCTTTGGAAAAAGGAAGCGAAGAGATGTGGCGTGGTCGCAAGGCTTCAAGCAGGTTGCAGTTTTTGTATGCTGACCAAGGCATTAGCAGTCATTACTGAAGGTTGCTCTTGCTGCAGTGCCTTCACTTTTCCTGGATGAGGCTGGTAATTGCCAGCAGGGCCTCTAAGTAACAAACGTTCAGTAAGAGTCTGCAGTCATACCACATGACCTTTAATGATGCATTTCAGACTTAGGACATTCGGTCGCTGGCTGATTCTTGCCATTCATTTCGTTCAGTGGCATGCAGTAGGACCGCCTTGCTATTGACATGCTCGGACATGTATGTATAATATATGCTGCACACGGTTCATGTGATCATTCGGGGTAGGGTTTCTTGTGTTCCTTCAACATGTCGTGCCTGCCTCTGTTGCCTCGTTCGTCTTGTTTTCTTGCTCAGGGTAAACCAGGCCATTGTGCTGTGACGGCTTACCTGTTGTATACAGCTATATGATTTGGGCTGTCAGGACAGGGCTGCTTATGAACCGTGCGAGGCAAAGCTGTGGTCTCATATCTAGCGTCTGCGCTTGCCAGGTTTCTCTTATTCAGTGTGGCGGTGAACTTGCCATGAGACCCAGTGTTCTTTGCATGCAACCTATTCTTTTTGAATAGGAACGACCACCGGGGGAAACACTGTCTGAGACTTGATGTTGTGCGCAGATGCTGTGCTGTTTGTCGTGCCTTGAGATGGGCCTCCTGTTCCTTGCTTTTCGTCCTTTGTTTAGCTATAAGGCCTTTTGATTCCCCTTTTAATGCTCTCTGTCCTTTGTTTCCAGATTTCGCCTCTTGTGTTCTTGCTGTCTGCCATTGACTTGGGCATCACTTCTCTGATGTGGGCCTCCCGACTCCTTGCAGTCTCTCGGCCAATGGCGTTGGTTCCTACTTGTCACATCTGAGCCCTCAACGCTTGCCTTCCAATCTGTGCGTTGCCTTTCGCTTCATTTTCTTTCCTTGGTTGGCCAGGACGGGCCAGGACGGTATTCAACCTGGTAGTGCGCATATCTTGCTCACGCTCAGTGCATGTGGTTCGCCTGCTGTAATCCATATGCCCATGAGCTGGTTGGTAATGGCATGGAAAAGTGGGGCGAATAACCTGCATCTCAGAGTATCTGAGGCTAAACCAGGCCAACCTGAACCGTTTGTGTGTGCTGCACCACTTACCAGCCCGTTGATGTGCTGCTCTACACAGCCTTGCAGTTTACAGGCATTTCAACATCAGGGAAACAGTCAGATGACATGGGTCGGGATGTGTACCGCCCTGACCTACCCTGAGAAAGGAATGATTGAACTCGCACATTGACAAGGGACTGGTGGTACTAAGCCCTCATCGCTTGTGCAGCTGGCTTCACTAGCCCTGCTGTGTTCTGTTCTACTAAGTTACCCCAAATCCCAGGAACGGACTACAGTGGCCAATAGGTACAGCTGATTGCCGTATGGGGGGACCTGTGCATGGGCAGAGAGTTTCTAGTTGTCCGTGGAGCGCACAACTGTGGTGCTGGAACCCTGAGGGTGGTGCACATCCCATGCCATGTTCTGGGGCAGCTGCCCTGACTGTGGAGCGCACAACTGTGGTGCTGGAATGACCAGCTCGCTCTGATGGTGGTACACATCCCATGAGGCAGCTGCGCTGGTGCAACAGGCTTATGACATGCCATACCAGAGTATGCAAGGTAGGGTGGAAGTCACTGTGGAGGCACCAGTGTTCAAGTGCAGCAGCCCATGCATGTGCTACGCAACACGCAGCGTGATTCCATTGCTACTCGACCTGAGCCGCGCATGGCAGTGAGCAGAAGCCAATCCATCAAAGGGATCCGCCTGATCGTGGCATGGCAGAAGCTGCCAAGCTAAGCTTTGAGCTCAATGCAGCGCCGTGCTGCGTCCCGTGACATCCCAAAAACTCAAAAAGTTAACAGACTGGTCTGATGGTAACAAACCAGCGCAGAGCACTTGTCCTCAAGATGCGTATCCGTGTGCCTGCATCGGGACAATCCAGCAGAGGAGAAAACGACAACGGCATTGCAACCGAACCGGGGCGCGCTGATAGGCGCCACGCTGATTATTGAGGAGGCCATAATACCAAGCGTATCAGCTCAATCAACCAAACAATCTCAGACATATTTCCGTAACAGTGAATAACCATGGATTTGGAGACCGCGATATTGAAGGCACATGAGATGGATGAGCGGCGCCAGTGGCTTTCGCGGCGCACTCGGCAATTTGCGAGCGATGCTTGCTTTGTTTTGATGTTACTGGCAGTGGTGGCAGCCATTGTGAGTGGAAAAGTAGCAAGCACTGGTCATACCACGGGAGCGGCCCCAGTGGGCAGCAGACTCAGCCAGTGCACGGGGTTACAGGCCGGCCATGCTCTGCCTGCCCACTCGTGAGCCTGGGCATGGCATGGGTGACAAACCCAACCTTTGTTGACTGGCGCTGCAGGCTTGGATGCAGCCTCCGAGGGCAACACTGACCGCGTCGGACATCCGGGGTGTGCTGACATTCAAGGTACATGTCGTTGCGGAATCACATTGCAGCTTACATGGCGGGCCATGGCTGGAAACCCTTGGGCGTACTTCATAGGGGTGTGCGCTGTTTTCAGGGCAGCGTCGCGGCAACGAGGAAGAGCGCTGGTCGGCAAGTAGCAGCCCCATGCTTGAGCACCAATGCGTGTGCCTTCTTTTCTACGCAGAGGTTTCTAATTGCGAACAACGGTACTGTGGTGGAAGGCCGCCCAAAAGGCAGCTTGTCTTTACCAGAAGGTCAGCAGCACCCAGTTCAGACCAAAGCACCGTTGTGGGCACAGCCTCTATGCCGCAGCTTTCGACACATGGCTGCGTGTCCACAGCTCTCCGCCAATGCATGCAGCATTCTGATGTCGCTTCATTTGGGCATGCACAAATCCCGCATTTGGCTTGAAAGCGTGTTCTGCACTTCTCTGGTCGCAGGCATGCAACAGAGATCGGAGCAGCGATGAAGACTGCCTGCTGCTGTTTTCTGCACTTCAGCAAGGCCATTCTCGCAAGTGCAATAGAGTTGCTTGTCCACGTGATTTGGTGCAGCTATTATTCAGTCGTGCTGTTCACCACATGCGCCATCTACACGCTGAAAATGTACACAGCAATAGAGTGCATCAAGACGGTGTGGTCGTTCATCCCAAGGGACAAGATTATGACTTTTTTCAGCAGGCACAAGGGGGCACGTGACATAGAGTCAGGCTACCCTCCTGAACCTGAGTTCACCTTGTTTAATTTTCCGTAGTTTGTAGAGCGTCACGCAGTGATCCCTGACTGTCGAGTTTCAGTGCACTTTTGCTTGGCTCAGGCTTCGGTCACAACTTGCTCTCTGTGGCCATGCTCGTGTAATCTCATTGCTTACGGGCCTGGGACGTCAATGTGTAGGCCTTAGGAGTTGCCGGGTATCAGCCATGAAGCCATACAGATCGTAGCAAATCAAAGACAGGCAACTTCAGTGTGCTGCACAATTGACATTGGCCCAGTTCCAGCTGCTCCTCGCTTAATTTTGTGGTGCAAGTTATCTTTGAAAACTGGGGCTTTCAACTGTTACAAGTCATCACCAACCACACTCAGGTCAATGATACAATTTCTGCTCAAAAAGTGTGAATGTATGTTCTGCATTCTGCCCAACAATCAACTCAACGTCAACTTTGGTTCAATGCTGGTATACAGGGGTATGGGTGTCACACTGCAACGACGTCAAATGCAGTCAGAGCAGTCACAACAGATGTTGTGCCCAAAGCGTGACGAGCAACCAATGGAGTGAGTCATGTTGCCATCCATCAAAACCAAAGTCAGAAGAGGAGAGCAACAAGAGGGCAACTTGTGCGAATGTACCAGTTCAATCATGACAATGAGCATTGTCTTCTGCGTGCAACTGCCATGCCAGGCCAGCAGCATCAACCGCCAAGCCAGTCATGTCCAGCTCCTAGATGGCAATTGCAGCCTACCAGCACAGGGTCGGTGGCTTCAACTCTCACTCCCAGTGCTACATGTCAATTGAGGAACCATCCATGCCAGCAGGCTGCACAGTTGACTGTTTACCCCCATGCCCATAGCGGGCTTGCTGACACGTATATGTTCTTTTGTTGAGGCTAAGGAATTCAAAACGCTAAAGCAATGCAATGTCATTATGTCAACCAATGACATAGAAGAAGAGCACCCAAAACACTCTCTTGGCTGCCCTCTTCCACAAACCCATTTTCATCCACTGTTGCTGGCACGCAAACCACTGTTGTTGGGCAGACAAGCAGTTTACAAGCCACTACTGCGTCTGCGCCTGCTCCTGCGGCCGGTCTGTCCTTGTGCTCTGCTCGTCCCGTGGCATCTGTTCCTGGGCCAAGTTCTTGCCGCCGTGCTGTGTATGCTCCTGCTGCTGTGCCTCATTGAAAGTGGCTGCTGAGGTCGGCATGGAATTTGGGGCGCTTGCAGATGGGGTTGAAGTGGTAGGGCCCGGTGCGTGCACAGGCTGCTGTGGCTGTGAATGTGACTGTGGCTGTGACTGTGGCGGCAGCTGCGGCTTCAACTGCTGCTGTGGCTGGCGCTGCTGAGCTGCCAACTGTTGTGCAACAGTGCTCATCAACTGCACACATGTCAATCAGTGAATGACTCAGGCCACAGCTTATACAAGCATGAAAAACGCAACACGTACGCCAATCAACAAATCACTCAAATAAAACAGGCGTGGAAATTACAACACAAAATGCAGCTGCGTTCGTTTTGCTTTCTTGCTCAGGTTGGGCCAGGGCGGTGTTCATTCCGTTCCATGTCCTCTGACGGCTTCCCTGGCGTATATGTATGCAACTCACCACTGAAACGGCTATCATTCTGTCACCCCCAAAACCTGTCACGCTGCAGCACTATCTTGACAGCATAGGCGGTCTCAAAACCCGATTGACTACTGCTTAAAGAGTCGAATGCCACAGGTCTAAACCTCAACGTTCAGTAAATGATTAGATGTGAAGCCTCAGTTCTGTAGCTGCCCTCACATACCTGCATTGCATGGGGGTTTGCGAACGGCTGCCAGATGTTGTTGAGGTTGGCAGCAATGTTCTGCTCAGCACTGGTCAGAGCAGGAGCTACCGCGGGCGGGGCAGGGGCAGTAGAGAGATCGACAGCTTTTGGCTGGGGTTTGGCTGCATGGCCCTGTTGCTGTCGTTGAATGGCAGCTAATTGCTGCTGAACCAAATAGGCAACAAGGGCCTGCTGCTGCTGTGGAGCCAGTGCAGATGGTTGTGCAGGTGGCTGCGACTGACTGGAAGCAACCAGCTGCTGCTGCTGCTGCTGCTGCTGCTGCTGTGGCTCCATGAGCACCCTAGGCAGCACAGGAGGCAGGGCTGTCTGTTGCAGCTGCGCCTGTCCAGCCGCAGCAGGACCAGTTACCGGCTGCCGTTGAGGGGCGCTGACCACACCTGGTGTGGCAGGTGTGACCGGCTGAGAAGCCTGAGGCACTGCTGGTGGTGACGGCTGGGAGGTAGCGAGCTGTGGCAAGTGAGGCTGTGGCTGGGCCACACCTTCCTTCTTTGGCTGCACCCCAGCCTGCTGTCCCGCACGCTGATGCTGGGCCAGCCATTGAAGCTGCTGCGACTGGGCGAGCATAATAGTCATTAGCTGTGCCGCCGGTTGTGGCTGCTGTTGGTTCAAAATTGCAGCTGCCAGTTGTGCTATCAGTGGATTGGCAGTTCCTTGCAGCTGCAGCTGCTGTGTCTGCTGCTGCGCCAGCCCAGTGGCAGCAGCAGCTTGCTGCTTAGCCGCAGTACCACCCCTGCCACCCCTGCCGCCCCTGCCCTCAGTGCCACCACGCACCTTGCTCTGCCTGCCACAACCTCGGGACCCCCGACCCCGGCCCCGCCCAGCCGCTGCGCCCACACCCACACCACTGGCGTCTGCCTCAACTGCATTTCCTGACTGCACTGTTTGCTTTCTGCGCTTGGCTTGCTCACCCGGTGGTTCATTAGCTGTGCCTGTGCTTGCCCCAGCAACACCACTGACTGCTGGTGCAGGAACTGCAGTGGAAGCCACAAGGGATTGCAACAACGGAGGGGCAGCAGCAGTCCTGGAAGCGCCAGGGATACCATGGAGGCTAGCAGGTACTGCTGGAGGCAGCACGGCAGTGGCAGCGCTGCCTGGACTGGATGATGAAAGAATTGTTGGTGTGATAGCAGGGGTTGCGTCAACTCTGGCAGTTCCAGTGCTGAGAGATGCTTCAGCTGCAGCAGCAGGGCCTAGAACAGCCATACCACCTTCGGCTGACGAAGCATAAGAAGGGATGGTAGCAGCCGCCTGTTGGTCTAGAATACCACCACCACCCACCTCAGCTGCTTGCATGGGGGTTGCTGTTGCTTGCACAGACGGCCCTTCCTTGCCACTCTGCTGCACTTCACCTTCCGTGAGCAGACTAGGCAGCAGGCTCGGCTCAGCAGCAGCACCTGCCAGCTGCCCTGCTGCCGGTGCATGATCAGGGCCAGTGCCGGCTGCAGCTGTGCTGGCGTGCTGCGCGCCTGGCCACTGCCGCCGCTGTGGCTTGTGCTTTTGCCTGTGCTCTGCTTCCTCCACCACATATGAGAGCAGCTCTGGTAGGCTCATCTTAAACGTACGCTCGATACTCCATGCACTGGATAGGAATTCTACCACTCGGCGCTTGTTGAGATGAGCAGGTGGAGTCTCACCCTCAGCACTCATGATCTCCTGAACACGGCGCTCCTGTGCAGTGGGAACAACGGAAGAGGAATGCAACCGTGCATGAGTGAATGGGATCACAATACGCTGTACAAGACTCGCTGTGCGTATCCCACGAAGTCTCGCTGCACATGCTTTACACTGCAAACAGTTCAAGCGCCGTGCCATTCCTTCGAAGACGATGTTCCAGGTGAAATGAACGTGTGCATGTTCAATACGAAAATTAAACTGTAGAGGACCAGCAATAGGAGAACGTTGACGTGCAAGGTACTCGCTAGCCATTTGTAATGGCAGCGTATCCTTTATATGAACAACTTGTGACATGTAGTGGTGCATGATAACACTTCACTCGCCTAGCAAATCTCGTGATTCTGCCAGGTATGATGATTTGATATAAGCTCGAAAATGGTGACAAGGTTCTACCCAAGGCCAGTGCTACTAACCAGCTCGTCGTCTCTGCCCTCAACGAGTGGGGTGTCCTGGTAGACATAATTACTGTTCCTTGGTGCTTTCTTCACAAGCCGCCGGCCCTCCATCACAGGCAGCACATCTTCGTGCTGCATGTGTTCCGCAGCCTGATGATCAAGGGCGCCCAATCGCTTGAGCTCTGATTCAGTGCGGCTTCGCTTGCCACCTGTGGTAATCTGCACCTTGGGGGCAACCTTGGGATGGGTGGGTGTGATGACTGGCTGCTGTGGCCCCTGTGGCAGGGGCATCATGCCAGCATGGGCGATGCTGGTGGCTGGAGGCGACAGCTGACGTGGGCTGGGCCATCCTGCGGGTGCTTGAGTCATTGAGGCTGCAGGAGCCGCATGGAAAGACCCAGGCATGGACGCAGCGGCAACTGATTGCGGCATGGCAGTGCCAGCCCGCCGTAAAGGCTGCCCAGGCCTGCAAAGACGGTTGCCGCTGGTCAATGGTTGCCTCCTCTGGCTCATGCAAAGTTTGGTCGTGCGTGTTGCCGGGTAATGCAGATGGTTGCGCCGAGCCGGACACTGCGGCGGAAGGCTCGTCCGCTTTTGCCTGGCGTTGCAGCTGCATGGTTCCAATCACTTGAATTGATCTGCGCATGCAGTAAGAGCACAGCAAGGCCTAAGCTTGACAGGCAGCTACAGCCCTGAGAGGCAAGTGGCAGCCTCGGAGCGGCCTAGAGTCAAGCGATGGACGTGGCTGTCAGTTCTCTCCCTGTTCAACAAATGCTGACCATAAAGCTTCAACCTGTCCAATAAAACTCAAACTTACGCTCAGAGTCTCTTGTGTAGTGCCGGAGAAGCTTGTGCATAACGAACGCGAGGCTTGAGTCGGACTGCCAGTGCTCGTTTCCGGAGGCAGCGGTGATTACTTTTCTGGGGCCGACTTCGGCATTTTGACCGGAATTCGTCCCAGACTCTGAGAGGTCACCTCGGTGAATCCCAGAACCCGTCTCTGAACCCTAGTCACCTTGGTTGTTCTCACAGCCTTGTGCTGCACACAATTACACATCGTGCTTGTCATCGCAAGAGAACCGAAAAACTACTGAAGGGTGTAAACCCTACCTTTCTGTCTGGTTGGTGGTGCACCAGTGCAAACAGACTACTGCCATCGGCAAGAGCGCGACCGGCAGCTTGCCCGGGTCGAAGGCCAGCTAGAGGGCCACTTTTTGGATCAGCGAGTTCAAATCCAGCGAGTTCAAAGTAATTCAAATTCAAAGTTAGTCCTCACCCAGAGCCAGGACTCACATGCCCACTGGCAGTGCGGTTGATGTCATCACGCTGTGCGGATATGGCTTGATGCATGCACGTCATGGTGTGCACTCCCTCCTTGTAACAGGCAAAGGCCATTCGCCTGGACTGCTTCTCCTGGGACAGCTGGACTGGCCTGCTGCAGGCGTTGAACTGCATCACGGGAGTGTGGCATATGCATGGAGACAGCACAATGGTGGGCCCCTGCCAGCTCAACCCGTCATGCGACCCCCGGCTCAAACCCATGCATGTAGGCAGCAACATGAAATGAAAGGCGTGTGTTGTTTGGCTTCACTGTTGCGTACAGGTTTGCTGACTGGGGACTGCTGCTATGCTTTGCGAGCATGGCACACCCAGGCCCCAGTTAGCCTCATTACCCTGTCCAGTATACACCAGATACACCAGATACACCAAATCCAGCCCAGACCCGCTCTTGAGCGCCGCCGTCACGCGTGCAGTTACAAGCCAGTACAAGTTGGATGACCTTCAACGCAAGGTGTTCAGTGATAGGGGTGTCAGCTTGACCAGCAAGACATAAGACGATTGTTATGCCTATCCTGATTTACGGGGCTGCTGAGTCATGGGCACCAACTAGAG
>QAXH01001641.1:1781-18328 GCA_004335635.1 Chloromonas sp. AAM2 | reverse complement strand
ATCACTGGCTGCTCAATACGAATGCTATACGTACAGTATTAAACTGCTTTGCTTTGTTCCTTTCTCGACATGCGCATTCCTTCCCTCGGCAAGTTTTACATTTTTTTTGAATTGGGTGACGGCAACTTGGACATCACCAACACATGTTCCAGTGGTAATGACAGAAATTGTCCCAGAACTGGCATAGTGTCCGGTATAAACACTGACGCTGGTGCTGGGATGACTGGCTTGTTGTGACTGAAGACATGAGCCGTGGCCACACACTAACGGTGCCAGAAACCGGAACTGGACAAGCCATTAGGACATGAACAGATGGACAAGCTGTCATTCGGCACGGGGTGCAACTGCAGTCAGCTGCAAGCGTTATTAAAAGCCTGAGTTGTACGATGCTCTTGCACTTGGTCTGCAGAGGGCCGGGGCAGTGTGATTGATGCGCACACCGTGGAGGTTGCTTTGGCAGCGGGGGCCACCCGGCGCCTCAAGGCCAAGAGCATCCTCATCGCCACGGGCGGCACACCACAAAGCATAGACATACCAGGAGTGGTGAGGGACACACTCAAACACAATTGTTTGGGCCACACATTGTCATCATTGCAACCACTATCCCAATAAATGGGCCCCTCCCTGACCGCATTTGCTAGCATGCCGTGCCATGCGCATGCAACCGACATTGTTGGATAGTGTCCTGGCCAACCATGGGGAACACAAGCACACGTTGAGGAAAGCAGCAACAAAGTCAACTGAGGTTGGTGCTCTGGCTTGCGTATTGTCAAGCCAGTCAGATATGCATGTTGTACCTTGGTTGATTTGGTGTTCTGGCGGTTGTGATTGGTTAAAATTGCTTGCACGTCAAGAATTCAGCAGGAATGCTAGCATGCCATGCAAGAGACACTGCTGAATGCTTTCTTGGTCAAACGCAAGCAACAGAAAGAAACGTTCCAGGGCGCATGGATTGCAACTGAAGTTGGTGTTATGGTTTGCAGGAGCACTGCATCAACAGCGACCACGCTCTAGCCCTGGAGTCTTTACCTGATGCACCCATTGTGGTGGTGGGAGGAGGGTGAGAGGATAAGCTAAGGATAGGCTAAGAGGGGTGGCTAGAGCAAGCTGCTCAGTTGAAGTGTCAGAACAAACTTCTCAGTTGAAGAGCAAGCTTGTCGACTGACATGCCAGGTTAAGGCTATGATGACAGAGCTCAGTTAGTACGACCGAGGGTAGAATGGTTTGGGGTGGATGGGAGCCGTTTTCACGCCATAAGACACAATCAGCTGTTGAGAGACGTCCTGCTGCCATCTCTGGCACGTGGGTCATTGTGAGATGTCACATGGGTCAGGAAGTCGACCGACGCACAGCAAGGCTCAGAAGCGAAGTGCTTGGTGCTGCCACTGCTCAAAGCCCAACAAGTGCTTTGTGGTAACTGACATCTCATGGCCAATCCCAGGCAGCAGGCGTCGAGGCTGCCCTGGTTTGCGCTGACTGCAGGTACATCGCTGTTGAAATGGCGGGCATCTTCAACGGGGTGGGAGCAGAGGTGAGGCGCAACTGCATAAGGCTCAGTGGGTGGTGAAGGGGAAGCCAGCACACAGGCTCACACTTTTGCCAGCACACAGGCTCAAACCTCACTTTTTTCTCTTCACGTTTTGCATCACAAGAGGGGAGGGATTCCAACCCGTCCAACCTACATGTGAAGGGGATTGCGACACACCAGGATAGTAGTGGTGTTGGCCAACCCCTCGAGGTGCTATCCTGACCGCGGACCTCGTTAGACCCAGACAACGGGCCTGGAAATGTGTGCAAATCGAACACTGTTGTGCTGATTGGCATCCACAAAATATAGGATACATCAACGAAGGATACGTCACATTAGTGTCTGATACAATATGTCATGTTAGTGTCTGATTGTACCCTTCGTCTCAACCCTGAACGTAATTCGCCGGGCCGTTCGGCGCTTGCTCTGCCTCAATCTGGTGCGGCTCCAGTCCCTGGTGTTCCATAGCCTGCTGCGCTTGCTGTTGTGGCTGAGCTTGTTGGGATTTTAATGGTGGCCAATAAATGTCTTTGAGAACGCTTGCAATGTATGCAGCAGATTCGGACGTGACCTGCACGCTGGCATCAGAAGCCATGGTTTGTGACATGCCAAGATCCCAAATCCGTCATTTCGACGAGCCGCCAAAATGACGGTTTCTGTACGGCATGCTTGAGTACGGCATGCTTGAGTACGGCATGCTTGAGGCTACAGGGTCGACATTGCACAACAGTGGATACTTGACTCAAACAATACTTGACTCATCACCATCATCATCATTACATGGCTTTTCATGGTTCAACCCACGGTGCTGCAGCTAGACACAATATCTCTCCAAGAATTACGCGCCTGACAATCGTTAAGCCAAAAAAGCTACTTGACTCAGATTACGAGCAAATCACTCTCCGACACCTGTAGTGCTTGGAAGTATTTCGCTTTAATCAAAAGCTGTCTTTGTGTGCATATGATGTGATGTGATGGCATTCCATGGAGTAAAATCTGTGACGCCCTGCAAACGTCAATCACTTGTTTGAACACACTTGATCGTTCATTTCCGCAGGCTGTATGGACACATGCATGCTGGTGCTAGGTGCACTGCTTGTACTGCACACTGTGTGTACTGCAACATGCCTGTCCCCATGCGCTGACGCGGTTCAGGTACATCTGCTGTACCGCGCTGACCTGCCTTTGAGAGGCTTTGACCAGGAGTGCAGGCTGCAGGTGGCAGACAACCTGGCCAAACGCAACATGCATGTAAGCCAGGGTGTGGCTCAATTGGGTTGCGGTTGCAAGTGAGATCGCGTGGACTGTTGTTGAGACTGTTGTTCTGCATGAACCTCACCACTGTGGTTAGCTGCAAGGGCACGTAAGCATCAGGGTTGTTTTGATCATGCAATGTGCACGTTTTGAGGCGTTTCCTGACTGAGAGATTGAAGTTTCACGCCAACTTAGAGCTTCATGCTGTCTGTCAGCAGCCGCCTGCCATGGCAAACCATGCCTCACGTGTGGGTTCAGCGCGCCCGTTTCTGTTCCTACCGGTGTTTGCACAGTGTCATCCCGGGTGCTCCCCCATCAAGGTGGAGAAGAAGGAGGATGGCACACTGCTGGTCCATTACAAGGTACCACATTTCGCTCGTGCTGTACTACTCCATGCTACAGCCGTGCCCTAGCCAAGGCTATGTACGTAGTAGCTATTATACCTGGATTGAGTTGTGGTGATGGTGACTGGCTCGTACCAAGTGAGTCAACTAACAAGAGGATGGAGCACTGCCCCAGACATGACCAGTCTGACACGTGCCATCTAAGTGTGTTTGTTTGCAGGACGGTTCCGGTGAGGTTCACACCCAGGTCGCGGGAGCAGTGCTGCTGGCCACGGGGCGCCGGCCCAAGACCCTGGGGTTGGGGCTGGAGGCGGCGGGGGTGCAGCTGGCACAAGATGGCTCCGTGCAGGTCAGTGCAGATTCTGTCCTTATTCAGTACGTATTCAATTTCATCACTCTTTTACATTCTTCAGTTTAGTTCAGCATGGCTGTAGGTCAGTGGTCTTGCTGGACTTGGCCGAAGATCAGGCGGACACAGCAGGGTTTGCGGGTGCAAGCAGCGGGTCCATGGGGCATCCCATGATATACACAACAAACGTCCCTGAGGGCCAGCTTGTCGATCTTTTTGCTCGTTGTCCTACACTCAATTAGGGTTTGAACTGTGACTGGCAATGCGTGAAATTGCAATAATTTGTCACAGACAGCAGCACACGTCTTGTTATGCATTGATGCTATTCACAGGTGGACGAGTACAGCCGCACCAATGTGGAGAACATCTGGGCCATTGGCGACGTGACCTCCCGCATCAGCCTCACTCCTGTGGCGCTCATGGAGGCAATGGCAGTGGCTAAGTGAGCCAACAACAGCATTGTTATAGCTTTTGGCACACGCTGATGTTATGTATGGATGTCAACAGCAGGGGCAGCAGCATGAAGCTGTGGTTGTGCAGTTTTCGGTGCCGCCAACCAAACAGTTTAGGCGCTTGGCAGGTGTTTGCATCACCCCGCGAGGAGAGCATGGGCCTCGAGCACGTGCAATGTCCAAGGCATGTGCAAGGTTTTCTGGTTGAATGGAAGGGAGTCAAGCGAGATACCAGCGCAGTGCGCTTCAGAAACAGGCGTCATATTTTACGCACGGAAGGGAGAGGTGTTATGCGTAGTTGGCAGCATGTTCAGTGCAGCAAGGAGAGGTGTAATGCAAGGGCTGGCGCAATTTTTCTCTCCTGCCTTGTGCCTCCCACCTACACTTACTTGTGCTATGCACAGTACGCAGGTTCTGTACACAAATTGTAGTACAGTCGGCAGAGGTGTTTGGCTAGAGCGAGCAGCTTCGTGCCTGCTTGCCTGCATCAGGTCCTGTTGTGGTGGCGAGCTCACCAAGCCTGACTACGAGTACGTGGCATCAGCGGTCTTCGCCCAACCACCCCTGGCGACAGGTAGGGTGCACTGTCTGGGGTATTGAGGTTGTAAGGCGCGCGGTGCAAGGTCCTATTGAGTGACTGCGCCTGTGCACTGTCTGGGGTATTGAGGATGTAAGGCACGCGTTGCAAGGTCCTATTGAGTGACTGCGCCTGTGCACTGTCTGGGGTATTGAGGATGTAAGGCACGCGGTGCAAGGTCCTATTGAGTGACTGCGCCTGTGCACCTTGGAGTGGAGTTCGGATCGTGGTACGCACGTTTGCATAAAGCAACACATGTCGGCAGCACAAGGGCCTGTATAACAAGCAGAGTCTCGCAGTTTAGCTCTCGACTCCTGTTCCAGCCAGTTTAAAGTGTTCTGGTTCAGTCAGTGTTGCACTGGTTGTACCTGCACACACACTTCAAGGATGAATTGGAGATAACCATTGGTTTGTGGGTGCCAATGGCTGTGTACAATAGCTGGCGTTGGAATTGACCTGTGGTGAAGTGCTGTTTACATGTGTGTCCTGCTTGCAGTGGGTTACTCAGAGGAGGAGGCCATTGCCAAGCTGTCGGGCGACATTGACATTTACGTGTCAAAGTTCAAACCCATGAAGTGAGTGGGGGGCAAAACTTGCACGCGAGTGGGCAGGTCAGGCCAGGCGGCAGACTTCAAGAAGCAACTGGTCGAAGCAACATATGTCAACAAATGTCAGGAAAGCAGGCTGCAGAAGCAGACACCCTTCTTTCTTGCCAGATAGGCTTGGCGCACATGCAGCCGGCCTTCCTTCCTTGCCTGCTGGGTCTTGTGTTGCGCGTTGCACCCATCAAGTTCAGTCCACGCCATCGTCTCCACTTTGAATCAGTCACCACATGAGAAAGATCATCATTTGAAGGGTCTGTTCCCAGGTCGTCCTCTCAACCACCTAGCAGAACTACGTGTCCAGGCAGTCTCTGGAAAGCTCTAGATGAGTAGATTTCTGTGATCAGACTGTCGTCCCGATCGGATTGCACGTCGCGGAGATTTTGCTATCCGCATCATCGCGCTCGACGGCGATGTCGGTTAGTGCTCTTGGCGGTGCGCTGAGCATGACGTGCTACCACTGTTTCGTATCATGCAACGAAGCGTCCTACGAGTGGCAAGCCGTCGCCGGCCTCTGCTGACCTGGGCCGCGGCAAACCCTAGTTGTGAGGTAGCGGCCCAAAGTGAGTTCTTCCGGGACACCAATTGTGAGGCCCTGCGGCGCGTTGTGGGGGTCTGACCCCCTCGGTTGCTGAAGTCCTGCTCCTCGCTCCCAGCATCAAATCCCGCACAAAAGATGTTTCTGACATCCAGGCACCTACTTTGGCTTTCTGGCTCACCGCCCCCCTGGTCAAGCCATTTCTAGTCAAACTTAGCACAAAGTCATAACCAAGCCGACTTTTCCTCGCCAAACCGAGTATGCCTTTATTCTTGGCATTTGCCATTTACTCCAACCCATCCTAGCCACATACTAGTTGGTATCTTGGAAGGCCACTGGACTTGGAATCATCATCAGTGTAGAATTGGTGTCAATCTCTGACGGGGTGTTGTGTTGCGTGGTGCCATGTAAGCGCGTTTCTCAGAATGCCATGCTTGAGTGCGTGTCTCTCGTTTTGATTGGTGTCTCACATGTCTCCATTGAGACACCCGGTCTCATTCCGTCCCAATCCCGCAAAAGCACCTTCCCGATGACCCAAAGCACTGGTCTTTCCCATGTGACTAGTCGCTCTCTAGTTCCTTCTATTACCGTATCATCGCTAGATTTAGTCGAGAGAAAACCTGTAATGCTGAAGCTCGACCTATTCTTGCGTGGCGGAAGAGATTCTCGGTTTCGGATTCGACCAATTTTCGACCAATTTTTGCGTGTGAGCTTGAAAATCACTCGCCTGCGGTGCTACTTTTCGACTAGGCCTCAAGCCAACATGATTCCACGTGCTCGTGCTTTAGCAGTGGCTTTGGGTGCGTTCTGCCCTGTTTTGAAACCAGCCAGCGCGACAGATGAACCACCCAAGCGCGCCCCGGAGGTTTACGCAAAGCATGCAGCGCTGTCGATGGAGCAGGCCAGGGCTCTGCTTGCAGCGCGGCCGCTCCCAGCACGACCCCGTGAAAGACCGTCAGACATGCGTACCCATACATTGTACAGCGGACAGAGGCAGAGGTAGACAGGGCTAGATTAGCAGGCTCTAACAGAGATAGTCAGGGCGGTGCTAACTGTATTGAGGAGAGAGCCTGGTACTGATGCGGTTCCTCCATGACGGACTTTGGCACTGCATGACAGACTGGATTAAGGACAACATGGCACTCAGGCGATTGCCACATGGCTGACATTGACACTGCATGACAAGCGGGATTGAGAATGATGCATGGCGCTCAGACGACTGCCAAGTTGTTGGCTGTGACCACTTGGGGTTCGACTTGGGGTTGACGGCTGCCTTTGGTGCTTCGGCTAACTTTGCGTTAAGGTAGAAAATGGACGCCGATCGATGCGACTTTCGAGTTAGTTTCGCGTTTTCTGTGAACAATCTTTGCCTCCGGCGGGTTCGACTTATTTTGCGTTTTGACCGGATTTTTGCGATGACACGGTACAATTCGCTATTCCTTGTGTTCAGGTACACCATCAGCGGTCGTGATGAGAAGGCACTCATGAAGCTCATAGTGCATGTGGACAGCGACAGAGTGGTGGGAGCGCACATGTGAGTGCTGGCGTTTGTGCGATTTTTGAACGTGGCTATTGATTGTGCATACCCAGATTGCCGGCTTCCGTCCAGATGGCTTCGGAGTGTTCGACGCAGCTGCATGTTGGGCGCGGCAGACCAGACATCGTGCTCCGCCCAAGTTTTATGTTTGAATGCGCAGTCTGATGCTGGTTACGTGTTGCTCTCCAATAACGCAGCGTTCTGCATTGCGTTCCCTTTCAGGGTGGGGCCTGACTCGCCTGAGATCATGCAAGGCATTGCCATCGCCATGAAGGCCGGGGCATCCAAGGCTCTGTTCGACTCGACTGTGGGCATCCACCCCTCAGGTGAGACTGCAGGGGATTCACCCAAGAGTTGGCAATTGTTGTCACTCAATAGGACCAGCCCAGGTGCCAAATCCTGGCCCTCAAGGGCTTTGCGTGTTCAAGCTGGAGGTCGAGCGTTTATTGTCAGTCACACAGCAGGTGCCAGAGTCTGGGGTCATAGCAGGTGCCAGAGTCTTGCCTTTGAGGCCCCTTGTGCCCCAAGCGGAACTGGAAGCTATGCGGAGGTTTGTGGCATTTGAATCTATTTTCTTGCTGACACTAATCACCAGTGTCGTCAGCAAGTTCAGCCGAGCGCAGGCCTAATTCATCTGCCAACTGCACTTTGCGTGTTTCAGCTGCACGCTGGTTTGGTGTTTGGGTTGTGGGTCGGTTAAGTGAAGCGGGCAGCTGGGAGGTTCAACCTGAGCACGTGAAAGCTGCTGTGGCTGCTGTGGCTGCTGTGGCTGCTGTGGTAGGCCAAAAGGAGGTTGGAGGTTGTGGCACCCGGAATCAACAGTACACCTAGGGAGGGTCTGCAGAGCGCATGTACGGGGTTTGGAGGCGACTGGGCAGGTTCAGCACATGAAAACATGAACACCAAACAGCGAGTATTCTAGGTGAAGGTTCCTCAAATCCTCAGACCCTCAAAGCAGTATGGGAAGAAATGAGTGGCTGAGGTGCAAAAGTATGCAATCTGATCACGTTTGAGTTTCTGCAACCTTAATCTTAACATGATGGTTTACCATTAGTCAACGCAATTATTGGACGCATCTTGCCTACACTCCCTTTGCGTGCTATGCAGCTGCGGAGGAGTTTGTCACGATGCGCACGCGCACACGGCGCGTGCCTGGGAAGGGGAGCATCAGCTTCAGCAAGATGTGATGACAGCAACGAAGAACAGTGGCACGAGAGCGGTTGAACTGAGCTGTCCTAGCTTAAATCACGAGGCCTGGACGTCTATTGTTGCGCTCTGCAGCTCTGCTGTGTGTATGAGCACTGTGTGTATACCTCCGCCCGCCTGTCTGATGCTCCATGTGGCACATTGAAGTATTCCACACCGTGTAACAGTATGAGATTTAACGTACTGTTGGTTCAATTTCTGTGGCAGTTGTTTTCAATTCGCTACCAATCTACTAGCAACTTGACTTGAAGGCCAACACTGGTACCAGAGATGAATCTTCCAGACGTGATGCATTGCTCTTTGATACGTCGTTCCAGAACAGGGTACGTCAGGTCATTGCATTTCCTATTCCGCGTCCCCGTGTGAGCTCGGCCCACGTATAAAACTTGTTCACAAAAGGCCGCTTTATTGGGAGCACTTCACCCCTGTGATTCAAGGGATATGTGTCTAGGAGGATGAGGAAGGATAGGTGGTGGCTGGCCATGTGACCTGCATTGGGCAGAAAGCCAACTCTAGGAATTCAAAACAGCACAAACACATGCCAGACTGCTGATGTGTTGTTCGCGGCTGATGATGCCTTTGCGGTACCTGTTGATGCACCTGCTCTTAATTTGCTGCCTGATCTCAGGACTGATTGTTATTTGTTGGCGACTGACAAGACACATAAAGTGGATGTGAGTTGAAGCAGTTGCAACCTGCTCTCTGAGCTCGTGGGTGAGGAAGTCCTGGAGTGCTGATACGGCAGTGTTGCACATCCCTGAGCAACAGAAGGTAGCGTTCAGGCGGGTGAACAGAAGGCAAAAAGTCAAAGCTCGGCAGGCAACGTAAAGTCGAAAAGAGAAGACCACTGTTGCAGTTTCGTTGTTACACGTCAGGCAGACAGCAGTGCGATGCTTCGTGATCAATAATGTGATGATTCAGTCCTGCCCAACGACCTCTCAACTGTTCACGACTCGGGAGCCTGAGTGCAATGTCAAGGCACCAGTACTGGGGGGCATGACGGAGATAGGCACTATGATGGAACATACAGTATCCTGCACATCTGGAGGCATGACACAGCCGCCCCGCTGTTGGCCCGCCGGGCGTGTTTGGAAGCTGCTGAGGCCAGCCGGTTGCAAGTGTTTCTTAGAATTCACTACAGTGAGGATGTGGGGCTGAACTCATGACGCTATGCGAATTTGCTAGCCTGATGTAAGCAATTGCTCGCTCTAGACACTGAACAAAATCGAAAGGTAACTCACGCCAGAGATCCGCTTGTGTGGCAGCCATTTCCATCAGTCAGTCAAGTGAGGGCTCACTCGTACGCATGATGCCACATAAGAGTGTGGCGTTCAACCGTCTGCACTTGTCCAAACAAAGATGCTTGCCAGGTTTGGGACAATATGAGGTATGAAGGTTCTAAAAAATTCTTGAAACAAACCCGTGCCGTGCTGGACAGGAACCCTGCCTCTAAGTAGTCTGGCTCCCTGTCTGCACCAATGCACGGACCTGATATTGAAGGCACACCAAGTGCATCTCAATGCAGGCAGGAGAGCGCGGGTACCTGGCCAATGATCAAAGCGAGGGCCAAGTAACGGTGCCTACCTGTTCGTTACGGTCGGTCCGTCTCGTTTCTGACGTGCCGGCTGACATGTCGCATGAAGCCACATTTGCGATGGAGACACTGTCAATCTGGCGGTGGTAATCGGCAGAGGCTATTGCAACACGCTGGGCCATCATGCCATGGGCGTGCTGGTCTCAACTGTCCTCTATATTTGGCCCAACGGTGCCTGAGAGCTTGTGCCGACCTGGGGCATTGTACAAGAATGAGCGAATCGACCAGAAAAAGCTGCGCAAGCTCATCATGGACGGCAAGCTCGTACCAATCTTTTCCGGCATGGACGAAGCGAGTCCGCCGCCTCCAGAGCACGAGTTGTATTGCTCGACGTTGCAAAAGCTTTTGAAGCAGAAAAAGCAGGAGTGCGGGAAGCTGCAGGAAACCCTAGCAGAGTATGAGGCTTGTCCAGTCTGCTTCCTCCACTACCCAGTTCTGAACACGTCACGCTGCTGCAGCAAACGGATATGCACGGAATGTTATCTGCAGGTGCGAGGGTAAATCGCAAGTCCGCTCGTGTCATGCCGGTGGCGAGGCATCGTCGAAAGGTGCAAGACTCAATTTGCCACTCGCCAACGTTCGCAGGTGCAGACGGCACGTTCTAGCATTCCCGCATGCCCCTTCTGCAAGCTGCCGGGCTTCTCTGCTAAGGTGCGTGTGGCCCAAGTTCACGCCTGTTTTCTTGGCATGATATGAGGCCCATGCAGACCTGTACGACCCTACTCATTGCTGCTCCGCAGTTCGTGGGTGTGAAGACAACAGAGTCCCGAGAAGCTGAGCGTGTGGAAGAGCAGAAAGTCATTGAGGCTCGCATCCGAGAACGCGAGGTGGGTGGGCGCAGCATGCGTCAGGAGCACATACCAGCCAATGCTGCTGCTGCCCTGCCCCACTGCCTACTGCTTACTCATTGGAATGTTTCTTGATGTGTGCAGGAGGAAGTGCGCAGGGATCAGGCAAGAGAAGAGCAGCGCCGAGCCACAGCATCAGGGGAATTGCCTGCTGATGCCTCCCCTGCTGCGCACCCAGTAACTGAACACGGGCATGCAACCCTTCCACCAATCGCCGCTGCATCACAACGTTCAAGCTCACCAGCTTACAGCACTCCAGCTCGAGCAGCTGCCAACCGGACAGCCAGTAATGCCTCCTCACCAACTCGAGCAGGGCGTCAACGCAACGAGAATGGCTCATCTGTAGCACGTGGCTCCACAGGCCAGGTAAGCTGGGATGCCTACATGAAGCCCTGCAGCTGTGCATTGTTGCAATACATCGGGCGTCAGAGAGTCCAATCAATGCGGCGAGTGCACATGAAGCGTAGGGGATCATGACCATGCAGTGTACCTGCAGCAACACGCCATGTACATGCCAACAGCCGCACACCTGCAGCCTGGCATGCACATGCCAGAGTAAGCTGCCATACCACCTCCAGGGCAGCCTTCAGTCTCCTTACTGCTTGGTTCTGTACAAGGGGTTACAGATCTTTTGATTATGTATATTGCTTCAGCGTAGTAGTCAAAGTAATCATTGGCACTGCTGGTGCAAGGGCACCCCTCGCCTCCATCTGCGTTCCAATCCCAGCACCCTGCGGTACCATCCCAGCCACCAGCTGCGCCGTACATCATACCATCTGCTTGCTTTTTATCATGTCCTTGTACTTCTACGGCTCGCTTATTGCAGGTGGTGGCGTTGTCTCAGCTGGATGCTCGGGCACTGGCACAGGCACAGCAACAGATGGAGGAGCAAGCGGTGAGCGCATGCAAGCGGACAGCATGCACACACCTTTCCTCAAAGCAGCAGTTTCTGCTTCTGATGGCGTCATGGTCAGATTGCATACGGTGATCAGTACCAAGCTCATCATGCCACTCACTGTTGAAACTGCTGAAGAACTTAGGCCATACGTCAGCACGCATGAACACACAATCCGTTGGCGCAGACGTGTGTCGTCTACCCTGTCACGCCACGTGGGCTGGCCTGACGTGGCCCTGCTGTTGCCATGGCTGCTGCTCAGGCTGTCCAGTCAGCAGCCCGCCAAGCCGCAGGGGCCAGCGCCGGGCAGCGTGTGTCAGCCACAGCAGCAGCACAAGTGACGGCGGCCGCAGGACAGCGCAGAGCAAGGGTCAGTGGTGACGGGGTTTGTATGTATGAACGGGCATGGCTGGATTAAGCTGGCTGCCGGCAACTTGTGGAGAGCATGATGTAACAAGCAGCGGGCTAGATGACACTGGCAGGGGCTAGATGACACTGCATGTCGTTAAGGCATGGAGAATGCTGTTGATAATGCTATACGGCATCACGATACTGAGACAATGCTATTGTTGTTGTAGGGTTCACTGATGCATTCTGTCATTTGGAAATGCATGGCGTCAGGGCGTTGAGAACGTGTCAACCGGTTTTGGGTTGCACTGGATGCAAGGTTGTTGCACTGGATTTTAGCCAGGTGCCGTGTCATGAGGCCACTGGCAGGGGGGAGTGCTGGATTCGCTCTAGCAGTTCGCTGTGGGATTGCTATGCAGTCTGTTCCTGCAATCAAGTCAATGACGATGTTTCGGTCAGGGCTGTTAGTCCTGTCCCTTTGACATCACTGCTCTTGTGTGTTTGTTGTGCATGCAGGCTGGTGGAAACGTCCCAGGTGCTGGCGGTTACCGGCTGGCGGACTACGTGCCCACCGGGGTGGTGGACATTGCGGTGGATGTCGAGGATATCAACGACTTTATGCTAGAGCAGGTAAGACGCAGGGAGGGAGGGGGAGGCGGAGGATGCGGACTCATTTCAACCTCCGTTTGCTTGCCAGGTTGCTGCTGATGCAAGGGGGGGGGTGACGAGCAAGTCACTGTTTTTGTTAGGACTGATGCCAGAACGACCAAGGTATGAGAACATCAAGGGCATACAAGGCACCAAAGCATAGGTTGTTTGGTAAAGCACATGTCGCTTGGCTGAATCTAGTCATCGCCTGTTGTCACGCTCGTGCAATTGACTGCATCAAGGCCTCACCCAAGGGTGACTGCCTGCAATTGACTGCCTCAAGGCATTGAGTTGATCTATGCAGACACAACTAGCAGCGGCCAGGTCCGAGGCATACATGCATCGAGTGAACGTTTGCACACTTGCCCATGTGCAGGCCATGTATGAAAGCTTGGCGGCAGGAGGTGGCGACGGCCTGCCAGGCCAGGCGGGGGCAGAACCCCTGTCTCCCGTCGCCGCTGTAGGCCTTGCCTCTCCCACCGCCTTCCCAGCTACCAGCCCCACTGCAGCCCGCAGGAACCCAATCGTCTCAACCAGCCTTTCACCCAGCCAGCCTGTGCTTGTCTTTGAAGAAGACGAGCAGGGCAGCGGACAGCAATCGTCTGCACTTGCTACGCGAAACGCAAACTCCGCCCCCTTTCCCACGCCCTCAGAAACCGTCCGCCAGGCATTGCGCAACGGAGCTGGGCGTGGGTTTGGCCATGGCACGTCTGCAGCTGTGCTGGCGGCCAGTCGACGGCAGTCAGAGGGCAATGCTGGTGGTGGTGGTGGTGGTGGTGGTGGAGAGAGGGCGAGCGGTGGGCGCCGGGGAACAGTGGGCGGGTTGAACATAGTGCCTGGGAATGAGCCAACAGCAGTGACTGGGTTGCCAGGATCGCCTGTGGCACCAAGAGGAGAGGAGCAGCAGCAGCAGCAGCAGCAACAGCCCCAGCAGCAGCAGCCGACCCAGAGGCAGCAGCAGCCCCCACAGCGGGGGCATCGGGAAGGCATGAGCGAAGAGCAAGAGCTGGAACTAGCTATTCAGTTGTCCCTTGCCATGTCAACCCAGCCTGCAGTCATCTCCGTCCCGCAGGTGACGGTGCCGTCAGGCATTGACACAGTCTCATTGGCTACACCTGAGGGGGGGAGTCTGCAGAGCCAGGTGACAACAAGCAGTGGCAGTGGCGGCCGCATGCGGTCGTTGCAGCCAGACGCAACCCCGTCCCCGGATGGCAGTCAGGCAGGGGGGTTGGCGGAGGAGGAGGGTGCGGAGGAGGAGGGTGCGTTGGTTAGTGTCAGGACGGGATCAGCGGCCGGCCGTCACATGCCCTTGCAACTTCCCGCATCCCCGCCACACTGTGCGGGCGCCCCCGTCATCTGCGCCGCGGATTTGGTGCCCCGTCACGCCCAGGCTCGGGGGTACACCGCCTTGTCAGTACCCAACCCCAGTGGGGAAGCACCCGCTTTTCCCGCATCACCCCCCTTTTCTCCATCCATGCCCTTACCTCCCATCGCACCAGCAGCTGCACAAGGGGCAGAGCATGCCAGCAGGTCGCCAGGAAGCAAGCGGAAAACAGGCACAGGCCGACCAGCCTCCCCGTCCCCGTTTGAGTCGACCACAATTAGCAAGTCTAGTAATGCAGCTGAGAGCGAGGGGGCAACACGCAGCGCCTCTACTCCGTCGCGACGAAATGGCCATGCTGACAGCCCTATGTCGCGTGAGGCTGAAGGTGAGGGGGTTGGCGGCAGCAGCAGCGCTTCGCTGCTCCCGGCCGTTGGTGCTGGAGAGTCACTCGTCAAAGCAGGGCCCCTGGGGGAGGGTGTAGATTCAGCACCAGCCGCCTGGCATCCCAACCCCACATCAACCTTGCAAGCCCTGCTCGCTGGGTCCGCCCCGCTCACACCCACAACCAGCACACCCGGCGCCCGCAGCCCCGTTACAGAAACCGCCCAGCCATTTCCACACCCACGTGGGCCATCATCCTCTGGCAGCATGACGCTTCTCATGCAGCGTCTCAGCCCGCCTCAGCCTACCCTTTCCCCTGCCCAGGTCAGCAGATTTCCAAGGGAGAATTGCTTTGCTTTGCCTCATGCTGAACCGGCCGGACCCGAGTCCTGGCACCCCACTGGCACAGGGAACGAGCGGCCCCCTACTCAGCACCCTTGGGACAACATGACCAATCCCTTTTACGACACATCCCTTCCCAGCTCCCCGACCCACAGCATGAGATCCGATCTACCGTTGAAATCTGGCTTGCCAATGGCAGTTGGTGGTGGTTTGGGGGAGCAGCACCAGTTCAGTCAGACTGGCGGCAGCAGCAGTGCACAGGGCACGCTGGGAAGTGTTAGCAGCAACGCCCAGCCAGCGGGCATGACAGCTACTGGGTTGCAAGGCACCATAAGCTCGTCAGCACTATCTGCCATGCCACAACAGCAACGAGCCGGATTTGCAAACGGCAGCGTGCCCATGCCCACGGCTGAAGCAGTGGCAGCCACACAGCCCAGTACCATTCATCTCGGCATGGCGTTTGCTGTCTGGAGTACGACCGCATTGCAAACGGGTGAAGGGAGTGAGCAGCTGCAGCAGCAGCCGTTGGACCAGCAGCAGCCTGGTGATGAGTTGCCTCTGGGCAGCAGCGGTGCAGCAGCTTCCAGCAAGCCGGCTGCCGTTGCTGTTACAGGAACGGCAGTAACGGTTGAGGCGTTTTTGGAGGATTGTGGGACACATGGTTCTGGAGCTGACCACAAGGCCACAGCTCGCTCAGAAGAGCAAGGAGAGTATGCATACTATGACGATGGCTGGGAGACTAGCCAGGGTGTCATGGCAGCCCCCGTGCCGCAACAGCAGCGCCTTTTGATCATTCAAAACCCTGATGGTACCATATGCGGTGCCTCAGCTGCTCCACCTGACCCCGTGCCTGTTGAGACAGTTGTTAACGTGGCAACACGGGAGGACTACAGCCAGGTGTTTCTAAGGGCAGAGGCACGGCGTCTTGCAGACGAGCGGAGAACCATCGACAGCTCTGCTTATGATGACTATGATGTCGGAAACTTTGGAAATGAAGAGTATGGAGACTATGAAATGGACCTCGGAGATGACATGCATCGCGACGGGGCCTCGTGTGGGCGGTTACAAACGGTTACTGACAGTTACAGGCAATCGGCTGCTGCAGCTCGCGCCACGGATGACCGTGTGACGCAGCATATTGTGAACCGGGATGCACAGTTGCAGGCAGCGTATTGCAGAGGGTAAACCTACTGACGCAGGGTTTGGCTGTGCTTGTGCATTCCTGCCTGCTGCAGCATGCCTGCAAGTTCGCTAATCTGCAACACCATCCAACTAACAGCAGTTCCAACACCATGGACAATGCACATGCACACGGCAGGCGGATTCTGACTGCTGATCCTTCACGGGTCTTGTACACTCAATAAGCAGTTGACTGCCCACGTGGTCAGTTTCTATCCTGTGTGGGTTGCACGGCTGTAGCCTTTCCCGAGTCTCCATATATTTATACTGTTTGCAGACACACATAGCACTCGGCACTCATGCATTTGTGCATATGGTTACGGGTTTTGTGTAAGCCCAGCGTTTCTTAGGGAAGCGCATTGCAGTGCAGCATTGTTAGCTGGAGTTGGGTTGTTAGCTGGAGTTTATTTTAAAAAGGTAGCAACATTTTCAAAGCCTGCAACGAGAATAAAAGTCTTGCCCGTTTACCAGCTAGGGCTTGCTTTAACAAGCCATTACCAAAAACACAATTAGCACGCGGGGTGGACATCACACATGGTTGTACATGTTCAAGTCATGGCTAACAACTCAACCACCACCCGGCTGCTCGTGAAGGCAGTCA
>QAXH01001639.1:27428-39420 GCA_004335635.1 Chloromonas sp. AAM2 | reverse complement strand
GTTAAGCTTGTCAAGGTTGTATGTGTCTTGTTTTACCACTGATTGTTAGACACACGAATATCCTGATGCATCCTGGGTGCGCATTTTTTTTTGCAAATTACAAATAGGGCCAACAATTGCGCAGCAACTGGTTCCAGCGTCAAAAATCAAGGGCAGAACAAGATGAGAAATTAAACGAGTTGCGTGCAGAAGAGAGCAGGGTCATGAAAATGCCAGTGGGTAGAAAAAGGGAAACATGAAAAAGGTTCATGCGGCTAGGCCATACAGACTTGACTGCCACACAAGGCCAGATACCACATTGTTCAAGAGGCAGAATATGTGCAGTGTCGCCAGCTTTGCCCGTCAAACAGGGGCAGAAGGAGACGTGGCTACGTGCAGCTCCATTGTGTCATCAGCACGCTGATATACATACATACAACCTGCAGTACTTGTACACGTGCCAATCAGGCATCCCACTGTAAGCCAGCTCTTCAGTGCAGCATACTTGTTCACTGCGGCATCACGTGTTGATCAATGGACTGGCTTTCACTTGGTGATTGCTTCAGGCCTTGGCTGAATGGCTGCCCTCAAGGCGGTGACTGCCTCTCCCCGACACTCAGTGACCATCCCGCGGGTGCCCGGGTGGCGGATGACACGCAGACTCTGGCGCCCTGCGCAGCGACAACACGTACACAAGCTTGCTAGAGCACACACGTGAGATGCGCATTGCTAGAGCACACACGTGAGATGCGCATTGCTAGAACACACACGTGAGCTGCGCAAGAACATCACCCTGTGGGGCAGCTGGGTGAGCGGAATGACCAGGGCACGATGGCAAGGCGGTGAGCGGTTTGTGTGTCTGCCCCTAACACGCCTGTAGATCAGCGAATGAAGAAACGAACACAGGCATCAGCCCATGCCAATGGATGCTTGAATGCATGTTCAGGATTCCCTGGCTAACAGCTTCTGGGCACGTGTCCCGAACAAACGTACCGCTGCAGATTGTCCGCTTGTCCATCTGCAGCTGATCGCCCTCCATCACCTGAAGCCACAGGGCAGCCACACGCCATGTGATGCTGTTAGCAGAGGCTTGGACACTCACTCTCCTGCTTGGCATTTCATGCTCTCTGTTTCTCAGTCCGCAACGCCTATCTTGCAAACTAGATGACCACACTCATGACAAGACGGTGCAGAGTTCTGTACTAGTTATTGGTCTAGCAGTGGCAACAAGCTGGACCAACAGGCCTGCACGCATACCCCTCCTGAATCTGCATTGGCCTTCCCATCCTCACCTCTGCGTGTGCTGTGGTGATTCCCCAGCAGCTAGACAGCAGGCCGGTCCACAAACCGTCGCACTCAGCAGTCATGCGGAAGCTGCGGCTGTCCGTCAGCCCAGCAGCAGCAGCAGCAGAAGAGGTCATGTGCTGGTGCTTGGCTGCGCCCAGCTGTAGCACACCGCTGCCCATGCCGGCACGCAGGGCCCGGGAGTGGGAGCCTGAGGCGGGCTTGCCGGTGCACGGCTTTGCAGATTCCGAGTGCTGCGGTACGAACACAGCAGAGCAGTGATAACAGCGGCAGATTCAGTGCATGTTCTAGTTGGCTGTGCATAGCAGTGACGACAGCTACTTGGCCCTGCTGCACAACAACAGCGAATTGATGCCTGCCATGCGGTGGAGGTGACGCCAGGATCGAGTGGGCAGAGCTTTCAATCCATGTGCATGGTCATGCCTGTTGTCCCACTCATGCCGCTGTACGTGACTTGGTGGACACACATGTAACTCACCGATGCGGAGACGGAGAAGTTACCCCAGCATGGCGCGGCCCCGTGCCACCACGCGGGCTTTTGGTTGCACAGCAGCACTGGCCGCTCGTCCCCACTGGACTTGGGGGACGACGGGGCGCCGCCGGGCAGCCAGTCGCGCCAGGTTTGGCCCAGCACATCTGAGCACAAGCACACACAAGGCACTCGTAAGCCAGCAGCACGCGCCGGCAGAATGCCAGCAGACTGCTACCAACTGCACGACACATCTAGCTGCATACAAGGTGCTCGGCCACAGCCCCCGTGCAGACGCACCAGTCACATCCATCTTACATGTACAGTTTCGCCTCTTCACCCTGCCTTTCTTCCACCCTTTGCTTGAAATCCTGTGGACGCATTCTCCGTCGCTGTCCCACCACACAGGTGTCCCTTGCTCCCTTCTCCCTTCTCCCACCGTTTGCCTCCTGTTCCAGACCCTCCCATCCGGCCGTAGCTGCTGTGTGCTCGTCCGGCGCCACCTCCTTGGTGGCCTTCCATGAGAGGGAGTACTTGTAGCTGCGGGACTCCAGCTTGAACAATCCATCGCCATCGGAGACTGCGACAGAGACAAGAGCAAGAAGGCAACATTGGCAGCAGGAGTGCAGCTGCTTGGTGCTGTTACCCTATTAATACTGCTCTATAACAGATGTCAGGTAATGATGCTGGAATAAAGAGGTAGAAAGGTACGAGCGCACAGGTACTGATACAACTGGCAACCCAGCCCAGTGGTGCTGTGCTTTTGCTGCCCTGCCGCTACCCGTGTGCGTGTATGCTGTTTGTACGAGCTCAATGATGTGTCAAACCAAGCCCCTATAGACGCTAGTAAAAAATGTAAAACCCAGCTGTGTTTTTGGATTTCCTGCAGATTTCCAGGTAGCCTTCTTCTGCACCAGACCCTCTGACCTGGTGACTGGTTGTCCCGTAGCTGTGCCCGGACGGCTCGCAGTGCGCTGCTTGCCTCCATCTCCCGCAGCAGCGGGGCCGCTGCGGCCTCCCCACCTCCGGCAACCGGCCGCATGCCCCCGTCACGCGAGGGGAAGGACATGCCGTTCATGGAGGTGCCAGCACCCACAATGCCTGGATGGGGATCAGGAAACGGATCAGCATTTGAATGTGAACAGACCACTACACAGCGTGCGGCATGGCGTAAATCTGTCTATGGCTGCAAAGTTGTGAGCTAGGTGGCCAAAGCAGCAACAATTGACAGCAGCACACCCTGCAAACGCCATGTGGGTGATTGTGGCTGGCACAAGCCCTTGGTGTATGCAAGTGATGCTGCAACGTTGGGTGCTCATACTGTAATTCGCCCACTGGTCCCTCACCCATCATCTTCTTGTAGCGTTTGCCTGAGTGAGGACATGTGGCTGTGCGGCGGCTGACCCACGACTGGCCTCCCTCACACACAATCACTGCGTGGTTCACGCCCGGATCGGAATCCTTGGAGTACATAACACTAAGATAGTGTCCTTGGCAGACTGAGCCGGAGACCTCCTCGGTCCTGTTGGCACCCTCGCCTGAAGGGGGTGCGCCACACCACATTCTGCAGCAAAGAAGCATACAACACTGGATCAGATGGAAATGCGGGCACAGATGAGATGTGTGAGATCGAGTTGAATAGACGCTGCATGACAGGGTACACACTCATGAAGCTTTCTCATGTGCACACACGTGTGGCAATGTGCGAGATTGGGGATCCGGGTAGGGTACACACTGATGGCGACGAATGGTGTGGGGAGGAATGGCACCGCCGTGTCCTCTGTGAGAAAATTAGTTGAAATCCAGGCATCCAGGCAACCAGTAAGGTGAACTGAACAAAGCAAACTCGCACTTGAACAGGCCCCAGCATTCGTATTTGCCAGGTAAGTCTGCTAGAGACATGGATTCGCCTCCACAGGAATAGCGGCAGTGTTCAGGAGCGTTCAGAGCCCCTGCCATCCAAGTCTCCTGCCGGGCTTCAGCGATAGAAGCGCCCCAGACGCCTGCGATTGTGAATCAGGACAATTGTGATGCCGATGCATACTGACAGGTGCGAATCTGCGCTGAGCATGCAGGGAGTGAACGCACCTGCATGGCCGACTGCCAGCAGAAATAGAGCAATTACGTGAGCGTAGCCCATCTTGCCGTAAGCAATCCACGCAGCAGCTAGACAGGGCAGCTAGATTGTGTTATTTGTCCGGGAGATACCGACCAGAGACTAACCACGTACGCTACGAAGATGACGGAGCGGTTACTCTGGAGCTGGTATGATGGGGTAATTGGAGATGCAGCTTCGCAGCGCAAAGGAAGGTGTACCAGAGGTGAGTGAGCGGCTTTCTGTGCCTGGACAGGGTTGCCGAGGACTTGATAGGCCCAGGACAGTGCCTCAAGCACCAACGTGTGTGTGGGTCGCAATACCCCTCCTCACCACCATCGACGTGTATAATGGTCTCAATTCCCTCTTTGGAGGCGAATTCATACCCAGACCCACCAGACGCAAGGTCTCCTGCAGGCCAAGAGCGTGATCCACCTGGAGGTCTTGCGAAGCAACAACGTTGAGGCCGGGACTAGGCCGGGCCATGCGTGTGCTCATGGCTACATGCCTGAGTGCCTTGGGCGTGACAAGGCCGGGCTTGCTGCGTCATGCTTTAGCGACTCAACCAAGGCAGTCAAGCAAACAGACTCTCTGAATCCCCTTTACAGGCTATGCTAGGCTGATGTAACACGAATTGACATGCCTGTTGTTCTTGTCTAGCGCGCCTGGCTGCCTGGACCTGTCATGTCAGGAGTACCTTGCTTCTGGTATACGCCCAGCAGGTATCTGCGTGTGCTCACAGCACTATGCATGAGTGCCTGATGCACGTACGGGTCAAGGCCGAGTAAAGAGGTGATCAAGACTTGCCAGGCGCTATGTTGCGTCTGTTTCAAACTTTTGTTCGCCCCAGGTCACTGCTCGCAGCCAGGTGCATATGCCTCTGCCAGCAGTTCGTACCAGCACGCTTCTGTCTGTCGCGTACATTTCAGTCCTACTGCAAGGAGCAGGACCATGACCATATCTAGGGCGCGAAGCTGACTGTTACCGCGAGTCCCAGCTAACATTCATTAACATTAATAACGTTAATAACAACGTTAATTGTTACTGCCAAATTTTGAAACCGAATAAAGTATTGGGGGTACGTCCAATTTGGAAACCTCAGCAACCGGTTGCACTTCAGCAAATGAAAGTTCTGTTATGAAAGTTCTGTTATGAAAGGCTCTGTGTTTCAAGATTCATCCGATTGCGACATGTGGTTGAGCGGCACGAGCAGGTTGGAAAAACGGCTGATTTGAAAAGCGCCAAGGTCACTTTGGGGCACTCTTTTTTGACCATGCCGCGTTCTACTAGTAGCCTGGTATGTCCTGAACCATCCCTCAATGTTTGAGTTGGAACGGGCGCTCTGCAGAGGAGCGCCATGCAGTCCAAGGTCAGGGGTGGCGACGCCGGCGAACCTTGCGGTAGGGCCGACCAGGACCATGCAACTGAGCTCATAGACTCAGAAGGTGCATGTTGCTGCTATGCTGGTCGTTCCCACCCCCGCTGGCTCAGTTTCCCAAGCAGCACAGCAGTGTCTGGGCTAGTGTTTCACACTTCGGTGCAGCCGTGCATGGAGCTGGGCTGGATCCTGATGCTTGTCGAGGCATTCGCAGCTATCTGCACCCGTCAAACTGGCTCAAGCCAGTGCCCAGCAGGGCAAATGCCGTCCAACCTGTGGCGTAAGCAGCAGCATAGGGTGTTGCATGGCTCTGAGTGCAGGGTGACAGCTACACAGCATCAGGGCCGTCCGCCCACATTCATAATACTGACATGCGGCGTGCCAGAAGCTGGACGGCCAAGCAAAGGTGGGCTTCAATGGGCAATTCCAAGCTGGATGTTGTCATGCTCCCCATCGTAGCGGTGTCCATGTTACTACCAAGATAGCGCACAGGCGTGCCCGCCGTGTCCTGGTAGGGCATATGGACAGACGCAGCCAACCAGTGGCACAAGCTGAGGCAGGGCAGCTGCAACCCAGTGTCACTGCATGTGGCCTGTAAGTTCTATGCAAGGCGAAAGAGCCAACTGGCAGGATCAAGATGGTTGAGGTCCCCGCTGCTTGCCTCATCCTATCAGCCATAAGGAATAGGCTGCTCCAGGACCAACACTAGCACTCACCGGTGTGCTTCCTACTTGTGCCAGTCCACAGCTCGCTGCCCCCCACCTCCTATCCCAGACCCAGTCAATGCAGCAACTGAAACACGGCTGTCTGCAGCACGCAGCACAGCAGCCTGAAACATGCCATGAAAAGCTGCTCATCCAAGCAGTACCCACCACTCTGTGTCCAATGCACGTGGCTCATCAGGGAGCTGCTGTCACAGTGATCAGTACGCATTGGACCGAGGTTGCAGACGCTGCACACACGTGACCCGCATCACATGAGCTAACGCACATGATTGGATGACAGAGGCGTTGCTGGGAGGATGATAGAGGCGTTGCTGGCCTTGCAGCTTCAACAGCTGACAGCTGGACTTGGGGACCATGTGCTCAAAGACGCAACTCATGTACGTGCCTTTTAAGATTTCCGAGTGGCGATGACAGCTGCGTCGGCATCGGACTGTCCACGGGTGCTGGCACAACATTGAATTAATGTCCAGGAATCGCTGAACGAGGCCAGCCTGAGCTAAGCACGCCCTTTGGCATGCTGGTCACGATGGCTGCAGCAAAACCTGGCTGGAGGTGCCATGCCAGGTGCAGGTGTAGGCGTCACGCTGGCTTCGGGGGTGTTTTGAGGTTGGTTCTATGCTGCAGCACCCTAGTCAAAGCTTAAATAACCAAAACACTTATCATCAGCTGCGGAGAACTTGAAAAAAACACGCTTCAGGGGTAAACCAAAATGTGACCCCACTAGGGTTTGGGGTTGGGGGGCGAAAACGTTCGCCGGGATTTCATTTTGCCTCGCGCTTTTGACCTAAGGCAGTATGGTCCATAAGGAACTTATTTGCCTGAAACCGCAAGGTTTGGCTTGGAAACGACGTCTGGAGGTCTGTGCCGCTCTGCACAGCGTCCCAAAAGACGACAAATGCGGCTGTGGCGCATGATCGCCGAGGCTGATGCATACGAAACTTTAAACGTAGCCCCTTTGCACATATGTGAGCAGACTATCCAAAACTCAAATGCATCAGCCTCGACGATCACCATGATCGATCATCAAAGGGGGGTGTCGCTCAGGCTGCAAGGTCTGATTTCTTGAAAGTCTGTTCAGATACGTGCCAGAGGGTCTACATTTCATATCTTGCAGCCCGAGCGATCATGTGGTTCAGGCCGCATTTGTCGTCTTTTGGGACGCCCAGATTTGGTGGTGTTGGGACGCCCATGACCCTCTAACATTGGTTGACCCCCCCTGCCAAATTGCAACAGGGGCCAAAGAGCAGGTACCAGAACACTGGCACCTAGGCTGCAGGGTCAGGCTGACGAGGAACCAGACGCCCATCTCGCAGGCAAAGGAAGCAATGGTCCTGGCCCAGGGCCCGCCAGGCTGCAGGCGGGTAGGTTGCACGTGCTTCTGAAAACTCCTGATTGACCTGGTTGCTTAACCTATGGCTTGGACTGCACGTGTTCTTTGTAAATTTTTTTTGAGTCCTTTCAAGTGGGTGCGGTTTAGGAGGGATGCGATGTGCTCCAAGGGGACCGGCAAATCACTTTTGTGCGTATACCGGTGGATGTGTAGGACAGGTGGCCCTCTGAATTTCCCCTATTTTCAAACAGTGCTATGCGGGTCCGGCTAGGCTGATGTAAAACAGAACTCGGAAGTTATCTGTTGACGTTACACGGAGCCGGGTGAAGCTGCTCCTATCGTCTTTGTATTTTCTTATTTGCAGTCCTGCATTGCAAACCTTGTGCCACCAATCCAGCGTGTATAAGGGAACTCGTACAGCCCTGCATCATCGCCCACCAAGCCGCTCAAAAGTATCTGTAGACTGTAAAACTCCCATCAACTGTTGAGGCGCGAACTGCAGCATGCGCGGGCTTGCGGAGCTGGCAGACGCGTTCTCCGCGTGGGATGATGAGGACGAGGCTGACGAGGACAGCACTGCACAGTGCTCTAGCCCTTGGTTGGGCTGGCTACGTGGCTATGCTTGGCAGGGAATGCAGAGAAACTGCAAATCTAATCCAATTGACAGCCATGATGGCGATGCCCAATCAGCGTGTAGTGTGGCTGGCTCGACATTGGGCTCCACACTGTCATGCTCTCGTGTGTCCAACGAGTTGTCATGCAGTTCGTCAGCTCCATCACAGCTGAGCTGCACTGCTTCTACCACCATCAGCACATGGAGCTGTCAGCATGCACAGCCACTGCTCCAGCCCGTACAAGAAGCGTGTTCAGCCCCACCCAAACAAACAACAGCCATTGAGCTGCATTTAGCATCTAAGGCCCATCATGTGCTCATAACGGAAGGTCAGCCCCAGACTGCACCTCGCAGCAAACGCAGATATGTGGGCAAGGCCGTTCTGGCGACAGCCAAAGTACTTTCAGTCGTGGCGTTGGTCCGCCTGCCCCTGCCTCTGCCTGTGCTGCGATGTCGGATGGCAGGACGTATGGCCGTGCGTGTTATTCTGTTCTGGGCAGGATACAACGGCTGCCGGCGGATAGCCGGCGTAGTGCGGCGCAAAACTCGCCATGCGGGCGATCCTCATGCCCATGCCCATGCGGAGGCTGACGCGTGTGAAGCCCGGCCAGCGAGCGCAGCACTGCTGGGTATGCCTCATGCAGCCTGGCTGACGCATGACGTGTGCATGCGCCTGCTGGCACAGACAGGAGGCGACACATGCAAGGCTAGGTAAGAAAGAGGTGGGTCAAGGGAGCCAGGCAGCGAAGGGTTGGACTGAGCAAGCCCAGTATTGGAAAGTGTTGGCGTGCTTATGCGTAGCAGGGCCAATGCCTGCCGGGTTGTGTGTGTTTGGTGGCAGGCTAGTAACCGCCATATGTGCACTGCATCGACGATGATGCGCTTGGCGTCTACAACATAATAGAGTGTGGTTTCTGGGAGCTGATGGTCAGGCATTATCAGCCTAGGTTCACCAGGAGTGCATAAATTCATATTGGTGGCACACATGATTTGCCATTACCAAGTATGCCACGCCTGTCAGCCTGTGCGACCTGTGTGACCTGTGAAGCTCGTGTGACCAGTGTGGCTTATGTGGCCGTTGGCGCAGGGAGAAGGCGGCCTCCATACAGGCATGGCGGGCGCAGCAGGGACTCGATTGCTTGCAGTTTGCCACACCACCACCCACACACCACACAGCAGTCATAGGCCGCGAACAGAGCAGGTCCCCACAGCCGCACACAGCAGCAGGCAGCCGGCAGCACACCACACCACTACCACTGCCACCATCTCACCAGATATCAACAAGCGTCCATGGCCCAGTGGGGCCGCAGGGGCGGGGGGCGGCCTCCCCGGCTGTGCGTGCCGCTGCCCGGTTCCCCGCCGTGAGCCGGCTGCTGGGCATCACACTGCTGCATGTGGACGACAACACAGGCATTGCGTACCTGTGGTTAAAGGTGAGACAACAATTCGTGGCATGCGGACGATGCGGTACATGCCAAGTGTGGTCACGTGCGCGGCAGCAATGACTGTGGGTGTATGTCAACTGAGCAGGACATCTGCCCAGGGGTGCAGATCCACCAATTGACGAGGAAATGCTCTTAACAGGTGATGTTCCTTCCGTCCCAGTCCCAGTCTGATGTCCGCATTGAGCCTGCCACCAGTGCATGTAAGATTTATAAGCACCTGACTGTTGCGAACATTGTCTTTGGAAGCGTGCTCTCATCATTACAGACGCTTCTCACCAACCAGCCACTCCCTTTTAACTACACATCACATTCATTCTGAATGACCAGCTGTCCCACAGTTACTTATGATGCCCGGCCCCAGCACTATATGATGCCTGTCTGCCCCGCACGCCTCGCAGTGCTCATGCCTCACTGCCGTGCGCAAGGGCCTGGTTCAGCTTCTAGCCCGTGAGGGCGTCCACGACCCCGGCGCCTGGCTGCCCGCCATCGGCCTGCACATAGCGCTGCTCAGCGACTGGCTGTGGGGGGCGAGGCTGCCCCACCGGCCGCTACATGCGGGGAGAATGGTGCAGGTTGTGGACCTGCAGGTGGGAAGGGGGAGCGGTACATGGGAGGGAGGAGAGGGGAAACGTTCCATTACGTGGGAGGACGATGGGGCGAGGGCAGTTAGGAAGATGGGGCATAAACTGGCATACACGACGGCGGAATGGCATGCAACACTTCTCTACGGCTTTGCGCCGTCACTTTGCCCACCCCAGTTGCCTGTATGCGTGTGTGTGTGCCCAGGGCTATCACCTTGGCACTGCGATAGGGGGCGACGGTGCGGCCGTGTTGCGCGCCGTCATGTCCACCTCCCACAACTACCCGCAGCGCCTCACCGCCACCATCGTCATCCACCCGCCGCCCGGACTCGCGCTCGCGTGGAGCGTGCTGTCCAAGCTGCTGCCGGCACCGGTGGGAATTGGGGACGGGCTGGGGGAAAAGCCTGGGAGGGCAGCGGGTTAGGTTGGGTTGGTCTGGGGTGCTGGAGGGGGCTTCGGGGCCTTGGATAGGCTTGTTGGAGAAGGGTGTGTGCGCAGCGGGTGTGGGTAAGGGGGCAAGTGGAGGCAGGGCCATCAGGGCTTGATGCGGTGGCTGTGACTCTGCTGCATCTCTGGCACTCGCTGCCCGGCACAGACAGGTGCTATGAATCCAGAGTTGCTCACACAGTGTTCAGAGTGTGATCATGTCATGTGGCATTGGTGGTGACGTCATGTCCGGGCCCATGTTCTGCGTGTGCAGGTTGTTGCCAAGATCCGCATTCTGCGGGGCGCCAACAAGGCGGTGGCGACCGAGCTAGCTGCGCTCATGCCACTGGTGGGTGGGTGATGGGTGCATGGGTGCGTGGCCCTGTGGGTGGTGCCTGCATGGGCCTCATGCCAGCAGGGGCCAGGTGTGTGTACCTGAGGATGGGTCCACCAGGCCAGGCCAACTGAAAGCTTCATAGGGACTCTGCTAGTGAACAGCGGCCATCCAACCCTGACTGATAGCCAGCGCAGAACATCCAAGGTCCACACACACAACAATGCGCAGCTGCAAAACAACATGGCACCAACTGCACCTCGAGGACGAGGCGGGTCATTGCTGTAAGGGATGCACGTTGAGCTTGCTGTTAGTCAGCCCGTGTCCGTCCTACCCGTTGATGCATGTGTGCTGAACACATGTGCCTGCGGTCCAACAATCCACTAATTGCCTAGCAAACAAAAAGGGGTTTTATACCCCCGGTAGCAAGCTATCATGATGGAAATGGATGCGTTATCCCCATGCGTGTGCGCTTGCATGCAGGATCTGATGCCCGCTGCAGTGGGGGGCCCATGCGAAGACCTGTGCCTGTTACCCGCACAGCTGGAGGTGGAGAGAGCCATGCAGCGCTGCGTCCGGTGATGGGAGAAGGAGGAGAGCGGCGTTTGCACGTATTGGGCTAGCCAGTCGCAATCATCTGTAGAATTTGTCTGCATTGGTCTACAGAGCTAAGCAGGAGTGGGCAAGGCATCAACTGTGTGGTTGACAAGGTGCAGCCAGTGGATTGCGTGTCAGTGAGGGTGCAAGCAACGTGTTCTGTTCAGTTCAGCTCAGTTGAGGAGCAAAGATAGGCAGGTCATTAACCATGACACTGGCATGCGGCACGTGTTGAATGTTCAGGAAACGCTTTCGTCCAGGCAACTTACATGCCGGCATTTCGCAAAAAAAAGAAGTTTGCCAGTTCTGGGACAATCCTTGTGTGTCAACATTGGAACATCGTGTGAACCTCCTAACGGTACTGGTTTGCCATCCTGTAGATGTGAGATCAGCTATCTTCTGTACAGATAGGTCAACTCTGGGACAGCATTGGTGATTGCGGCTTCCTTCTGGTGTTGGCAGTGTAATGTGCTCGGCATCATGCTGGTTTGCGCTGTCACAGTCCGTCTTTTATGTACTGTGGTGTCAGCAACAACATTGTTTATACGCACCCAGGTCTATTTCAGTCACCGTTGGATTCATAGCCCAGTATTGTAATGCGGTTTTGCCTCTCGACTCACAGGCCATGACTTTCGCAACCTGGTTCTTACAGTGTGTGCCAACCAAGGTAAACGGCACACGCTGCATGTGGACCCTGTGTTGGCCACATGCACAC
>QAXH01001639.1:15658-27284 GCA_004335635.1 Chloromonas sp. AAM2 | reverse complement strand
TGGAAGGACAGTCCTTGCCTGGGCACCTGACACGGTATGCCTGCAAAGGGCGTGGCAGGGCAGGGTGTGAGCAACCAAGCAGGGCCTCTGCACACAATACACGTCAGCAATGACAAGATGTACCTTGTGGCCCTTGCCATTGTCGTTGCCCGTGAGTTTGCTAAAAAAAGTGAAGCAGCTGGAACACTTGGTGGCGACTCAAATTACAGACTTCTGAGGTATACAGGTCAGATGGGTCACACACCCATTTTGTCTTTTGACACTGTAGTTCCTGTCTAATCCTGGTTTGCTGTCCCAGAAGTGGCAAGGCACCGTCTACCACAACACGCGATGTTCACCCCGCTGTTCACCCCATGTGCGGTTCACACACACGCACATACACATGTTTTACTGACACACAATGGTCGCTGACGGTAATACAGACCAATTCACACAAACTGTCCCAGAACCGGCAAACTTCTTTTTTTTGTCGGATAGTGCGTGCAACAGTACTGCTCGAGTTATTCCTATTGTCGACTGGCAATTCCCAGTCTTGCCAACCTGCACATGGTCTTCCTGCTCCTTCCCATGTTACATCAGCCTAGTCGGAATCGCATAGCACTGTGTAAAGGGGATTCAGAGGACCCACCTGTCCTACACATCCACCGGTTGCCGGTCCCCTCGAAATGCATTCACCCGCGTAGTCTCATGCATAGCCGAGTTCCAGCGTCACTCGAAAGAACGCAGAAAATTGATGAAGAAAACATGCAGTATCAAGCCAGATGTTTAGCAACAAGGTCAATCAGAAGTTTTCAGTTGCATCTGACCTAAAAGCATGCACAGTAGGTCATACACAGTTGTCATGAAATTCACGACTCATATGAACTCCGCCATCATCCAAAGCGCATTGTCAACAGAATTAGTGGACGGCTTGTCCCAGCCGTCCATAAAGCTCCAGTCGAGCTTTTGCACTCATTTTTGGGCCACGCCCAATCATACTTGTCACCCGCTATTGCACAGCACCAAGAGCCACGCCAGTGGTTGTCCAGCACAGTCAGTGCGTATGTTAAAGGCAATGCAGATGTATACATACTTCATACAGGCAGGTACTCTGATGGCAGTGCAAGGTAGTGCGATGATGGCACATTGTTCATGCGTTGCAAGCTGGCCCGTTTGGTAATGTCAAGGTGGCCTTTTGGGATGACAAGGTTTGATGTTGTCTTGGATGTACATAAAGTCTGGGAAAGGCAGGTCTTGAATGGAAATCTCCATGCCCAGGGTGCCATATGTGGCTGGAAGCTCGAACCCTACCCCTTCCCTATCACCGGGCCAACTTCAGTCGAGACTGGACGATGACAGCAAGTGTGGCCATACAGAGCTGTGGCGGTGTAAGGCATAAGGCAGTGCGAGTATGGCACATGACTGATTGATGGCAGAGGAGAGGATCGCTCAATGCAAAATTCGAATCCCCCGTGCACAACTGGTGCGGCGCAGCGCTAGGACTTTTTGAGCGGACCAACATGCTTGCGCAAGAAGCCTGCACGCCGTGCAAGGCGACAGCTGGCCATGATGTAAAAAACCGAAAACGCTTTGCCTTATTTCTGCAATTGCATTCCAACATAACCTGCACGTCGCTATACCTTGCGCATCTATTGCCAAGTAAATCACTTCTTGGTGTAAGTGCACCACGGCGAGGTTCAACTTGCACACAGCACTCCCACGTCTGCGCCAGGCTTCAAAACTAATCCTTTGCCTTGCACGGGCTGACGTTCTGACAAATGAAACGCTGCCAGTATGAGAGCATGCATGATGACAATGGGCAGGGCATTACAATGCATAGCCCAAGGGCGGGCTCCTTGCCAATGGCCAAGAAGGCCTTAAGGAGTTGCAAGGCCACACAGCCAGTGTTAGCAGAGCCGGCGTGCCCCAATTTGAATGCTCTTCTTTGGATTGATGAGCTGCTACGTGCAATGTCAGCAGACGATAGTACGGTTGGAGCAGAATGGTGAGCGTGGCTTGTGCAAGTGGTGTGGAATAAGTGTTGAATAAATATGTCTTAACAGGGTACGGGTTGCCATGTCATAAGGCGAGTAGTGCTATGCCAGCTGGCACCCCCTTCCTCGCCTAGCCAGATTGATTCAAACACGACATGAACACAAGCTCAGGGCACGCTGATGAAACTTACAATTAAAACGCACACGTTTTGAACACGTTGACATAATCAACACACTATCAGCATGATTCTCCAGATAACTTGTCACCTGCAAGAGTCAACAGTGTCCTTATTCTTTGATGCATTTCTAGTGGCAATTTAAATCAAGTCCACCTCTAAGTCTTGTTGTTCAAACAACGTCACTTACGTGTCTCTCCCTGTGCAGGGGCTGCTGTGCCGAGCTGAACCTCCTGCTGAGCCGGTGGTGGAGCACCCTGCCTGCAAGCAGCCTCAAGTCATACCATTCATTGTAGGTGGCGCGCTCTGCAGCTGCTTGCCGGTTCTGGGACAATGGTAAAAAACGATGCTTGTCAGGCAAGCAGCTCCAGCCAACCCAGAACACGGCAAGGGTGTCTGCGTGTGGCAAGCAACCACGGTTTGATGGTTGCAGCGGCGCCAGTAGTGCTCTGCCCACGCTGTCTTGTCTGCAACAGTGCTTTAGCAACAGCACTCTTCACTTAACACCCGTGCAGTCAGTGAGTGATGACTTCCTGTGGTGTGCCGCAGTGTGAGGCAGTGCAGTCAGTGAGTGATGACTTCCTGTGGTGTGCCGCAGTGTGAGGCAGGGCAAGGAGGAGCTGTGGCAGCACCTCACAGCCGCCAGCGGGATCGACTCCACTGCAGCTGCTGCGGCGGCATACGGCGGTGGCTCGGCACCCACCCACATGCGGGTAAGCTGCGACTAGGCGAGCCAAACCAAGCCCCTCTGCATGTGAAGGCGACAATTACAGCGCCACATGTGCGCATGGTTCAGCAACAGCCGTCTGTTGTGTGTCAGGCAACAATGTCTCAAGAAATGATTGGAAGGGCCGGACCAGACAGCCGGGTGGGGCAGAGCAGGCAGGGGCAAGGGAGGTCACACGTCCAGCAGCTGCCAGCCAGTCATTACGCTAGAACGAGTTGCCAGTCAGCCATCCTATACAGCCAAGCACGGCTTATTGAATCAACACTGAGCATGTTCTGCCACCCTTGATTATTGCAGCCTCGGTCTTGAATACCCATGGTCAGAAATGCAAACAATGTGTAGCAACTTCCCAACTGGCGTGTGGCGTGCAGATGGCTGGTCCGCTGCTGTTCCGGGCCTTGTCCCCCTACCCGGATGCCGCAGCAATTCGTTACACCTTTGTCAAGCCACCGTGGCTGTTTGGCTGGTCAAGTAAGGTAAGCACGTGACCTTCAAATCCTGACACCTCGATTAATCGACGAGCCCATCACTTCATCTGCATGGCCACATACAAAAAAAAAGTTTGCCAGTTCTGGGACAGTTTTTGGGAGTACCACCAGGAATCAGTGTTGGTGGTGTGTGTTGTGGGGGCCAAGTGTGATTGGGTATAGTGTGGAGTTTGCAGATGCTTCACAGGTGTGTGTGTCCTCGTATGTCCCCATAGCCCATCGCTCCTCTGGTACCCTCCGCCTCTCCACAACACCACAGCAGCGCAGGACGGTGTTGCTGCGAGTTGGGATGTGCGAGGATCGTCTGGTACCTTGAATGCCATTTAGATCAACGCATTTGGAATGTCCGTTTGGGAGTTGGAATGTTCGTTTGGGAGTTGGAATGTTCGTTTGGGAGTTGGATGTCTGTTTGGGAGTTGGAATGATCGTTTGGCAGTTGGCACGCTGAGTAGCAATGCTGCGTTTGTGAACGGTAAACTGACCTCCTAGGTTGTCAGTGCGTCACAGTATTGAACAGATGGCCTGCAGACGGCCTGCAAGGTCATTAGTGCAGCTTGGGGCACGCGTCTGCTTGATACATCAGTGCATGTGAGTAGATTACTTACAGCCTTTAGGGCAGTAATGATACCAGCAATTGAATGGTCATGCATGAGCACGAGAGGACTGTGTTGTTGTCTTGTGGGCGCAACATTGTAAGAGGACACCGCGCTTGAGGTTGTGTATGTGCGAGGACGTCCAGTGGAGTTGGTTGCAACTCAGTCTGAGTTGTATGCGAGAGTGTGTGCTTTAATTTGCTGCGTGACTACCAACACACGTACTATTTCTGACAATGGGACACTCCACCTCCCATCTTGCAGTGCTGCCAGAGTTGGCTCAAGATAAAAGGTTACACACTCACTGCGAATCGTTTGGGACAACTGGCCACACATGCGGTTCGAGTGTCAGGCGCGAGCATTGTCCCAGAACTGGCAAACTCTTTTACTTGGCCTTGGGTTGGCTTGTTGTGATTGCTTACGTCAGCCTAGCCAGAACCGAATAGCTCTGTGTAAAGGGGATTCAGAGAGCCCACCTGCCCTGCACATCCACCTGTATATGCAGCGATACCTTACAGGCTTTTATACGATATGTAGGACAGTGGGCCTTTACACAGGGCTATGCGGTTCTGGCTAGGCTGATGTAAGAAAGCGGCGATTGCAGTCCAACATAACTTGCACGTTGCTGTACCTGTTTCCACTGTCATGTGGCGCTGTTTGGCCCAGGTTCCAAGATAAAGTGCGCAGATGCACCATGGTTCCCCTTTGCAGGCTTGAACAGTGCAAGGGTTGGCCTGATGCCCATCCGTGCACCCTCTCCATGTTGCCCGAATGGAACAAGCAGTTTCTGCTGGCCTGTCTGGTGCCCCGTATCTGACGGTTCCTGTACCTGACGCTTTGCCTTGTCATTCGCTGCGCAGTGGCAGCACCATGCCCCAGACATGAGTGTGGTGGAGATCCAGGCCTTCCAGGGCCCGACTGCATGGGGAGGGAGCGCCAGCCGGGCGCCCGTCAGGTCCATATTCATCCCTGTCTTCTCATAACCGGGATCGTATCCCTGCTGGCATGCAGAGGTGAAGCGTTTGAAATAAAGCGTGACACAGCCTATGCCAACAAGACCACCAAGGCGCATTTGGCCAGGTCTGAAGTGCTTCCTTTGTTATTTGTGGCGCACCATTGCGTACTGATTCATTGTGTTTGCTCTCTGTGCCCCATTCATCGTGTCTAGCCCAGCCGGGTGCCTTGGGATGCGGTATTCATATGGCTCAATGTACACGATTGTCAAGCCCAATGACCATCGTCTCCATGACTGCACATGATGGATCTGCATGCAATTCATTTCAACATGTGAAGTGCCAGGCGTTTGTGTGGTCATGCCACCCATGCATGGACCAGGCCGCGAGGGTGTGTCGCATTCTAGCCTGTCAATCTATGGGGTGGACATCCAGGACATTGGACAAACATGCGAATCCCACTTCTGGCTCGACCTCTGAAGAATAAACAGGCCCCTCATTCATGTTTGAACGTGTGATGTACGTTTTCTCCCTGTGCACCTGCACAGCTATGTTGGAATCAGCAAGCTCCACTGTTTGTTTGTTCATGCATCTTTCATGGACTTTTGGTGCTTGCGTCATCTGTGATTGCATTCAGCTCTCGGGGCGTTTTTGATCATATCTGAACCGTCCAGGACAAGTACCAAGTTTGGCACGGCACTCTTTCTATGTCGCTTTCTTACATCAGCGTGGCCGGGACCGCATAGCACTGATGTAAAGAGCCCACCTGTAGGATGTAAAGAGCCCACCTAAATTCACCGGTATGCAGTGACTTTGGTACGTGCCTTGGTATGGTGGTGATTTGAACTTTTGTAAGGCAGTTTTTCATGATTATGATCACTTTGCTTTACATCACAGTGTGCCTCGTGCACGCCATTTTGCTATGGTAACACGGTTGTCTTAGGCCAGACTTTATTTCCCGTCCTGTGTTTCTAGCTGTGCCTGCTCAACCTATGATGGACAGCCTTTGGCACTGCGCGTTTGTTTTTCAACAGTGCTTTGACTTCTGTGTTCTTTGCTCTTTGCGCCTTAAAGTTGGTTAGGACGGTATCCAGCCTCGTCTCTTGCATGGCTTGCATTCGCGCTCGTTGCATGTGGGTCCCCCTGATGTAATGGTATGTGAGATCATTTGCCTTTGACTAGTGCTGATTGCATGTACTCGAATTCACCGCTGAGGCGGCATCCACACAGAATTCCAGGCAATCAGTGTGGCAGCTACCAAAGCGTTTTGATGTTGGGTTACTACGTTGCAACAGCCTACCCGCGACCGCATGACCCACCTGTCCTACACATCCACTGGCATGCCAAGCATTGCTGGCCAGATGGCACTTGTCTAATTCCCCCGGTCAGGCACACCTGGTCTGACTCCCCCGGTCAGGCACACCTGGTCTGACTCTCTAATTCTCCCGCTACATGGCGGGTTTGAAATTTGCGGTCTTGTTGCAAGTCGCGGTCTGCTTGACGTTCATGTGTTTTTAACACAGGTAAAAGCCATTCCGCCAATCCATTTCCGGCTAGGCTGATGTCAGGTAAATAGGGTCACTAGTCAGTCGCATGGAATGACAACGAGACCTTTAGGTCCTAGCCTCGTCTTCCTGACCTTGGGGTCGCGGGTGATCAGTTTTTCCACTGCATACCGGTGGATGTAGGAGAGGTGGGCCCTCTGAATCCCTTTTCACAGTGCTATGCCGTTCCGACTAGGCTGTAAGAGCTGATTGCATTGGTCCTGGCTGCCGGAGTTGCTGCCTAGCCTGAAACTACAGCAGGCATCCCTGATGGATGGAGATGGGTGGAAAAACAGTGCAGGCCGCACATTGCAGCAGGCACTTGTGTCGAGAATATTACAGTCACCAACCCCACGCACTGTGCTACATTTTAATCGACACTTATGCACCAGTAGCACGTGTGTAAATGAGCTGGGTCGAGTGCTTGATAATGGGCTTGATCAGGCCCTTGGCTGCCAGGTCCGCGATGGCAGCACGTGCCAAGCTCCCGCCAATGCGCATGCGGTCGGACAAGATCGACTGCAACAAGGCAGAAAACAAAGGTCAAGGTTTAGGTCATTGCAAGTGCACACCGCATGTTAGGCTTCCACAATGAATGATACGTACGTAGTGATTCATGTACGGCCCACATCAATGAAAACACGGACCTGCTCTCATCTCAGCGTACCAGAGCACAAAGCGAACCACAGACAGTCAGATAAGCCCCACTACGAAACAAAGCTTATCCATGATGTCAGAGCCAGTTTCACGCTATTTCATCGGAAGAATTTTTGCCAGTGCCTTCTGATGGATGAATAACAGGTGGGTCCTCTGGATCCCTTTACACAGGCAGCAAGTCTACCTGCAGCCTGCTACATCTACTTGTCTATTACGCCTAGTGGCTGATTACTTGGTTAAATGTGCTGGAAAGCAAAGAAAAAAGAAAAAAGGCCAGGCTCGGCCTCAAGCTAGTCAATCATGGCATACTACACCACGTAAACAGTGATGTATGCGGTTCTGGCTAGGCTGATGTAAGCTGAACCTGGCTAGCCGCACACCTGTGTGATCATCTTGTACTTGGGCACCTCGGCCAGCAGCTTGTCATATGTGGGCTTGTCGAACAGCACAAGGTTGTTGACCTTCTCCTTGTTCTGCAAACGCAATAAGCAATGCGCCAAGAAAGTCAGGTGAGCTCTGATGACCAGCTGGTCACAACTGCTGGTTGCTCTGCTGTTGATCCATTCATAACTGTGCTCTGCTCCAGATCCCATGCAGACTATCTCACCTTGCCCTTGGACCTACACAGCCATCACCGAGCAGACATGCGAGGCAGGCAACACACAGTTGTCAGTAAGCAAGTGATGTGCCCTTGGAATGCAATGTGCAGCTGTGCCTCAAAACGAACATGGAATGCTGTCAGAGCATGAAGTCGGCCTCGACATGAACTGCAAAACGAGGTGGTCGTTCTGAGCAGTAGAGCCATACCCCGCCAGCAACTCACCCTGCGAACACACACAAGGAAGAACAGATCTGGTCAGTACTACCCAAGCCAAGCTGGCGAATGCAGCGAAAGAAAAAAGCACAAGCGCTACTCACACTTCTTGCGCTGTACGATGACGTTGCCGTGACGAGCAGAAAGGAGAGAGCAAGGCACGGACGTCAGTACTGCTGGAAAACCCGGCGACAAAAGAAAGCAAAGCTGTGTGGGGGAACCCAGCATGCCAGCAAGACCATCATAAACTTACCCTGCCCTGCGTACACGAAAGCAAGCAAACACAGGGTCAGTAATCGCCCCATGGTGGTTGTACTGCAAATCGTCGAGTCAAGCATGGTGTGCTTACCTTGCTGCTGTTAGCCGCAGCAAGAGCCTTCGCTTCCTTTGATTTCTGCAGCCACAAGTCCGCAAGAGACGAGAGTTTGAGCAAAAGCCCGGCTGCATAAGTGGCACTGATCAGCTACTACGCTGTACACGAAGCAGCAAGTCCCACCTGCTCCTTGGGCGCCATAGTGACTGCAAAAGGGAGGACTTCTGGCGCAATCGTGCCTTCTTGCGGGAAGGCAAGAAAGTAACGTGCGGCACGTGCAAAGCCCTAGGTTTGGGAAAGTGCCAGCCTTAGCGTAGCGTAGCATGCAATCAGCAGAAGTCACCTGGCGTCAAGCAATAAGTAGAAATCTGTGAAGTAGGGGCGTATCTGTAGACGTGATGGCGCGATTTGTGGCCCACTAGTACGCAGGTTAGGACATAATCGCAAAGCAAGATGGAGCAAGAGTTGCATCCAGGTAACTTGGTGGGCGTTTTGGGACACCCACTGTCTCTGGACAGCCTGCTCCTTTTCCCCATCAGCTTCGGCAACAGCGCAATCAGGGAGTTGGTTCAGCTTGTGGGCGCCAGCTCTTCCTTCTTCTGCACGCTGTTCCATGTTGGGCCAAACCCTAGCATGGACTAGCATGGCCAAACCCTAGCATGGGTGCTTCTGCCATGCTTGCTGCAGGAAATCTTGGTCCTCGCAAGCTGATCAACCGGCATGAGTACATCCGGCTCATTGAGCAGGCGCTTTTCAAACTGGGGTTTGCATCAGTGGCTCAGCAGCTGGAAGCTGCATCCGTGAGTGCCAGCACATCGGTTACCATGCAGAGAGACATGCCTCAGCAGTACTGACGCCAGCCATTTGTAAAAGGCTTTTTGTTTTTTGAAAAATCTGGCCCACTTGGTGCCACTGCAGGGCATTCAAATGCAGCCAGCCTCAGCCACCCTGTTCCAGGAGCGGCTGCTGGCTGGCGAGTGGGAGGGGGCGCTAGACCTGCTGCCTGCCTTGCTGGAGGGTCAAACGGCTGTCGGGGAGGATGAGTTGCGAGATGCAAGGTGGGTTTGTGTTGAGGCATGGTTGCATAGGCCAAACCACGCACTTGCTTCTGTTCTCGCTGATTAGGCGTGTTTAGTCAGCGTTTTCCTCGCAATGCTTCGTGACAGCCAGCAGGACAGCAGAGCTTCGTAGAGGTCAACTCTGTTTTTTAAGTGAAGGAAGGTGAAGTAAAGTAAAAAATTTTCAAGTGGAGGATTTACAGCCAATCCGCCTGTCATGCAAGTTTGGTTACCTCCTACGCAGGTTCTTGATCCGACAGCAGCAATACCTGGAGGCGTTGGAGCGGGGCGACACGAGCACTGCACTGGATGTGCTGCGAAACCAGCTAGCGCCACTGACAGGCGGGCAACACACGCTGCGGCTGCACCACCTGGCAGGTGAAAGGCAACAAAATTACAAGCAAGTCCGTAGAGGCCAACAGCTGCAGCCGCCCCCTGAGCCTCTGATCAATTTCTACGGCAAGGTTGGGCTATCCACAGCTGTTCAGTCCTTGCCTCTAGGGGGTTTGGGCTGCACTGCTCGGCACCATCCACGCCGGGCGGCGTTCTTTTCCTTTCTTTCTTCCTTTCTTTTAGTTCCAGGTCGCCCTGCCCTCTTTCCCGCAGGCCTGTTGCTGGTGCCTGCCCCGGGCGAGGCTCAGTCAGACCCGGAGGCTGCGGCCCGCTGGGTGGCATGGCTGGGCGGGGGCGCGGCACACAGGAGCAGCCTGCTGGCGCAAATGCAGGTGATTTCGACCGGAGGGAAGCAGTGCAACAAGCAGTCCGGCAGCAAGCCACTAGCCATTGCAGTTGGCAGGCTGCCAGGCTCTGCACGGCGTGGTGGTGTCCGTTAGTGGTCCCCCCCACTACCACCACCACCCACACACACCCACACACACCGATACCTTACCTGCATGTGACTCAAGATGCTGCCAACCACAAGCTGTGCCGCTGCTTAACTGGTGCACTTGCTGGCCACTTGACCCGCACTTGACGAGCATGTGCTTGTGTTCAGGCCGCCTTGCCGCCCTGGCTGATGATTCCCGAGGGCCGTCTGGAGGTGCTCCTTGAGCAGGCGCTGGACACGCAGGCAAGTCACGCACGCGCCCGGGCTGCTGATGCGCAGCCGTGTCGCATGCGAGTCCTGGCCACACAGGCGGGCCTGGACGAACATCTTGCCATCGCCTAGGCGCCGCTGGGAGCAGACATTCCGCCGCTGCTTTGCACTTCAGCACGGCTTTTTTTTCCAAATGGGTACAGCTCACTGGGATCTGCATGTCGTGTTGAACTGTTGCTTGTGCTGCAAGTTATGTTTACATTGCTTCAGCCGCTGTCCGCACTGCGGTTCACTTGTGCCTGCCATGCTATGCGCGTGCAGATTGCCCGCTGTCCCTTCCACAACCTGGTTCCCCTGGGCGCATCCGTATCACAGGGCGCGGGGACACCAGGCGCACTGGGCGCCCCCAGCCTGTCGCTCCTGACGGACTACCAGGCGGGTGTGGAGTCGCTCCCCTCACGCTGCGTGCAGGTCAGACCAGTGTTCTTGCGGACAAAGGCATAATGATTATAGTAATAATTCCCTTGTCTCCAGCGCAGCTAGTGGCATACTGGGTTCAAACCCAGGTGGAGGCGAGGGATGGACTTGCACACCAACAGTCCCAACACTTTCTTGAACAGCTACGTGGAAACAGTTTCAAACAGTTTCAAACATGTACCCCAGAGCGTTTGTTTTGTTTTGTTTGTTTTGTTTGTAGGCAGGTTTAATGTACGAACGTCATATTCCATTGCATGTTCATGTCTGTGTGCTGTTCTTCCCCCTCTGTTGCCCTTGAGCATGACGGTTGCGGTGACAGCAAAACAGTGGCAGTGTAGCTTAGGTGCTTGATGTGGGGGGGCTGCCACATGGTGACGTGACGGTGGGGCTGTGGGCTAGCAAGCATTCCTGGCCCCTCTGTTGCCCTCAGGTGCTTGACGCTCACACAGACGAGGTGTGGCACCTGGTGTTCTCTCACTCTGGGTCCCTGCTGGCCAGCGGGTCCAAGGACCGGTCGGCCATCATCTGGTCCGTCAAGGCGCCTCCGCCCCTGGTTTCCTCGGGCCTGTCTGCGGGCCTCATGGCGGCGGCTGGGGGCACGGCAGCGCCCGCACCCACACTGCAGCTGATACATCCATTGCACACATTGCAAGGTGTGAGGGAAGGTTGATGCTCCAACCACATAACAAGCGTGTGGGTTTGATGCTAGCCTGATGGGGCAGCAGGTCTGGCAATCAAGGATGTCGGCAGTCAAGGGTGTGTACCAGCTGACAGGGGCAGTCAAGGGTGTGTACCAGCTGACAGGGGCAGTCGAGGG
>QAXH01001636.1:0-22383 GCA_004335635.1 Chloromonas sp. AAM2 | reverse complement strand
AGCGGGTGCGGTCGCGAACCCAAGCATTGAGTTGGGCGATAACAAGCGCGTGACACTCAGTACGTACACTGGGTCCCCGTCAGTGGACCTAAGGGAGTGGTACCAGAAGGTGGGTTCAAGGGTGAGGAGCGGTTGGGCCTCTTGGCTTGGGAACAGGCACGCTGTTATGGTCGTGTTGCATGGAGTATGGAGGAGTGAGCTGTAAGCACTTTGGACGAGCGTGAGTGTAGGCACGCGCTGGGATGGTGAGGAGCATCCTGCTGTGATGGCGTTGCATGTGGTCTGCATGTGGTGGTAGTCAGATGTGTGCAGCAGGTCAATCTCAAGTTAGAAAGCAGTTGACGAGCCTTGCTGTGGTTATCCTCATGACTTTCAAGGAGCTCACACATCACAGGACTATCAGTTGTTAACAGGCATACTCTTTGCCTGTGATTCATTTTGCTGGCGAAAACGCTGGTATCAGCGCCGTATTGATTGATGTGTGTTGTGGTGATTGCAGGGCGCTGAGTTGGCACCGGGTAAGAAGGGCATCGCGCTCAAGCCTGCGGACTGGCAGGCCATTGTTGATGCCATCCCCGCCATCAACGCAGCACTGGAAGCCAAGGACACTTCGTACGTGCTGCCTCTCAGCCAAAAGTGAGCGGGCTCACGCAATTGGGTCAGTCGCGTGCTACGCCATGAGGCCTGTCATGTAAGCCGTTTTCTTTTATTCTTGTCTTGAATGCTTCATCATCATCATCATCATCATCATCATTGCATAGCTTATCATGGTTCAACCCACGGTAACGCAGAAACAGCTAGGCGCTCAGCCGCAGCCAACATCACCATCCTAAACAAAGCATGGGCATCATGCCCCCAAAAGCGAAGCACTTGGTTCATAAGGTTCAATCAATCAATCTATCAACCAATCAATAAGGTTCAAGGTCCTCTGGAAGGTCTGTTTCAGAGCCAAAAGCGGCTGCTGGGTAGGCAAAGCCCAGTCATGGCCCTCTGACATCGGCCTTGCATTGCAAGTGATGTGTTTCCAGCAATCCCTAACAGAGCGCGCAGCACATTGCATGGTGGGCACACAAACATGCAGCATGCAGATGCATGTGGGTGCCCGCATAGTGGTTGGCTGTTTTGACAGGCCACATCAGCCTGCGCCACATCTGCAGACTGCGAGAAAAAAGCTTGGATCCGACTGGAAAAACCTTGCAGATAACAAATGAATGCTTGCAACACCAACTCTCTAGATGTGCACCGTGACAGTGCATGTTGACTGCCACGCCCTGGTTGCAAGTGTTCACAGTGCTTCACTGGTGCTTGTGTCATGGCTGAACACAGGACCACTATTTGAATACATTCTTCTGTTTGGCGTTCAGGCTGCGCCGAGTGACATTGAGTGAGTTCAAGAAGAAGCTGTACGTGGGCGTGCGTGAGATGTACGTCAAGGATGGTCAGGAGATGCCCAGTCAAAAGGGCCTCAACATGACTGCGGACCAGTGGGCACGGCTAGCGCAGGGCGCGGCTGCATTCACAGAAACAGCACTACCCAATCCAGCATGAGCATGCCAACAGCACATGTGCCATGTGCCTGCATGATTGAACGGCTGCCTGTATGCTCAACTGCCAAAACCAAACACCACTTTGCGGCAGGCACGCCAGCTTTTACGTGGCGAAGGTAGAAATTGTCGTGCTAACAACGCATGGTGCTGGCTTTGTGGTGATGATGCCAGGTAGTGCAGCACACCTCAGCAATGCTCGATCGAGCAGTTGGGCAGTACAGACAGTGGCAAGGCTCATGTTGCCTGTGCATGGACGTTGCCATTGCGAATGGACCGGATAGAGGCTTGCCAGCACTTTAGCTGTATTTGTTAGCTGTCAGACTGTTGAGTGGGACGGCTGAACTGCTGCCATGCATCAACCTGAGTGCTCAACCTAAGCATGCACGATCAGGGCTTGCTACGTGTACAAGCTGGCACAACCTGGCACAGGCCCTACCCATTACATGGGTGTGTTTTGCCTGACATTGCAAATTATGAACGCAACTGGCTCTGATGCAGTCTTAAAATGCAGCAGAAAGAATAAGCTAGACCATGTTCACCTGTGGGTTGCGCTTACGGAGCCCAAATCGCTTTGTCTGAAGCGTATGGGTCAGTCAGTCAGTTGCCCGGTCACAAAGTAGAGCACACAGACACATGCAAGGGGTAGGCAGTCCCTTTCCACAACATTGAACCGCAAAACTGAAAACGCGCCACGGGAGCCCAAACACGTGCTTGAGCCTCAGATTTGTGCCTCTGGATGCCACGAACATAGCGTTCATATGTGTGTGTGTGTGTGTGTTTGTGTCGTTGCTAGTTTGGACAACCAAGCCCCACTAGCTGATCGTGAAAGGCTGATTCATATATCGAAGACAGACTTCTTTTGACAGATCTGATACCTTCGTACCTTGCCAGTTTGAGGGGTTTGCCGCAATTTCCCTTGTTTCCTGCATGCTCACTTGCGTCTTCCCAGGTCTGTGTGGGGTGGTGCGATGTAGCACAGTGGTCTAAATGCAGCGTTCGCAGTGCACCTACTTCTATGTACTCTGTTTGCATGGGTCAGGCTGCAAGACCATGGGCCTGGCGTGTGCACAACATGTGGTTGCCTAGATTGAATGCAAACACGGGTGGCAGTCAAAGGCGCGGGTCTGACCTTAGCATCGCAAGGCAACACAGGGATGTTGCGTACAAATGACTGAAGTGACTGTGCGGCCCGATCTGTGAGTGTGATGATCACTGATTCGACAAATGTCAGTGCTACAGCCATGTTCAAAAACAAAGTTTGAATCAGGGAATCGCGCTCTGACCAAGTGCTTCCCATTCGCCTGCTGTGACCTTATCTGGTGCTGGAAGGTTTGCGAGCTGCCTGTCGTCTTGCGGAAGTTTGTCGGCCGTCTGCTGTCGCACAGGAGGTACGCGCATGTGTGCTCAGCACATTGAGCACGTTTGTCGCACGTGCTTGAGCAACTTTTGAATGGCGCTTGCAACTTTTGAATGGCAACTACCCGAGTTTGGAAGACTGAGAGACTCACACATGTCCAGTAACGGCAGTAACTTTATACCTTTGACCGCGATCTCGCCTGCTGCGCCTTACACAGGTTTGCATTCGCAAAGGCAGCGAGTGGGTGTGCGTGTGTGTTCCTGTCCTTGTGACGGCTTGACTTTGTGACGGCGGCCCGCCACCAGGAAGGTATCACCGTTGATACATACTTTGCGTCTTTTCGGCTACTCTAGTAATGCCTTATTACGCAAAAGCCTCCCTGCTGGTCGTGTTGGCACAATGCGTGCTGTTGAGCGCGACTGGCGTGCGTGCTACTCTGGGTGAGCGCAGAATCCAAGTCCACTTGCTGTCGCAAGCTGAGCCACCAGCCAGACAGCTTTGTAGTCAAGACAATCGCAAGAGCAGCTAACTAGCAATCAAGCAATGCCGTCGTTCTTGGATGTGACTCGCGTGTGCCTCCCTGGGACGGGGAGCAACCGCTACTCGCCTTGAACCGCTGTCCTGCCGAATTTTGTTTGTAGATGGATTGCAAGCAGCTGGGCCTCGTAGGTCGCTTGCTGCAGCGAAGCACGTCCTTGGAGGTGGGGGGGGCACCAGCTGTTACGCAATTCGTACACCTTGGTCGATGTGATGCGTCCTTTGCGTTGCGATTGTCCAGCGCTCGCTGCTGACGTTGGCTGCCCTGGTACTACAGCGTCTCAGCCAAAATCCATCTGTCAGACAAATGTGTACTTTACAATTGTGTATGGCGGGCGCACGCGTCAATGGCTTTCACACTCCGAGCTTGTTTGTGCTCTACGCAGGAAGCAGCTCTAGCGACGCAATTTCTAGCTCGTACACTGATGTCCAGCAGCAGACCACCTCGACAGACAAGTTCTCAAAAGCGCAGCCCAGGAAGCTGCAGTCACCGACCAACCTGGGAGTTACGGGCGAATTCACTTCCATCACCATTCCTGTGGATCTGTGTGGATCCAAACCCTCATTATCCAATGACGTGAGTGAGGAGCATGACTAGACTTGCATGGTTTGTTTACCACCTGCACGGCTCACAGTGCCTTTCGCACTGACTGCAGGAAATATCTAAGCAGGTGATGGGCGACCCGAGGTCCCTCCAGGCCTACTTCAAGCAGTGCTCATACGGCCAACTGACCCTTGATGACGACCCAAGCAAGAACCTTGTGCTGAGCAAGCCAGTTCCCATTCGCGACTCCCAGTTTTGCTCTGGCTCGACTGTCACCAACTGCGACCTTGATGCAGTTGCCTCAAAGGCAGAGGAGTACATTGCGGACGTGAGTGATGGGCATGCAAGCTAGTGTGTCCACTGTGTCCTCTTTATAAAACAGTCCATCCAAACTGTGTTGCAGTTCCACACCCTACACCGGTCTCCTGATGTGTGTTTTGTGTATGTGCAGGAGCTGGGCATTGACATGACCCTCTACTCAGTTAAGATCCTCGTATTCCCAACTGGCGTTGACAAGTGCGGCTTCAATGGGATGGCTCGCCAGGTCAGCAAGCAGGCAGCTGCCTGAAACGCGTGTCCTGAACAGTATCACACGCAAGCCAGCCCTGAACACTATCACATGTGGACTTGCACAATGTCAGCTTCTCAATGATAGATGAGTGTGACATGTCAGTGTTGAACCGGGAAGCAAGTAACACTACGCATGGCCTACATTCTGATAAATTTGTTTGATACAGCAATGCGTCATGTGTCCATCAACACAAGCACGCTTGTGGACGCGGTTGTGTGCGTCCTGTGCACGTGCCCCAAACCAGGCTATTTGCAACGCTGCAACTTGCAGAACTGCTTCACGAACGAGCCCGGACCCGGAGTGCCTGCCCGGGCCTGCCGCATTTGGATGACGGATTTCAACGCACGTGGCCTGCATCATGAGGCAGGGCACACCCTGGGCCTGGGTCATGCAGACAAGGTAAGCACTTAAGAAGCTGTTATAACTCGCCAGCATGTCGCCCCTGTTGAGCAGGGCATGATATGGTGTTCACCCTTGCAATCAGCCTATTCCAGGGCTATGCCCCTGAGCTGTCAAATTCAAGCTAATACTGTTGCTTCGTGTGTAGGGTAACGTTGAGTCCGATGATGCCACATGCCCCATGAGCAACCACCAAGGCTACTACTGCCTGAACGCCTACCACTCGAGCCTGTTGGGCTGGACCAAGGCCCTGCAAACCCTGGACTTCGGCTCCACCTCAGCCAGTAAGTATCAGCAGCAGCATCTGGCGAGCAGCTCGCTTGGTTCCTGCAATGCTTGTCGTGATGCACGTGCTCTGCCTGCCTGCTGCCAGTTCCTGTGGTATGCACCCTACACGCACACAAACAAGCACACTGACGCGCACACATGCATCTGGGTTTATAATGCATGGGAGTGCATGTGCTTGCAGACTCATGGCAGAACGTACGTCTGCCAGCTCGTGTGGCCACCTCTGACAACTTCCTGAAGCTGACTGGCAAGGGCGTTGACCTGTTCGTGTCCTACACCGCACCCCTGGGATGGGAGTCTGATGAGGCGGACAAGTTCAAAAGAACCCTCCTTGTGCACTCCATGGTGAGGCTCCATCAGCCAGTCATATTTACAGCTTTGCCTGTGCTCCTTCACTGGGCTCGTTGTCAGGGTTACCCATATTCACAAGTTCTCCTCTGTTGCATCACTGGACTTGTTTCCCTGGCCAGCAGCAGATCGTGCTGATATCACCACTCTGCTATGGCCGTGGATGGATTGTCCCTTGCAGAAGAGCGAGCAAGACTGGAGCCGCAGTGAGATCCTTGCTGCCCTGAAAGGGGGTGAGAGCACGGACCTTGGCGGCTCATACCCGCGCTGGGTGGTGCGCCTGGCTAAGGGAGCCTCACTGGCCGGAGGAACCGCACAGGTAGGCTCACTCCCGGGTGCATCTTTTAATTATTCCTGAAGGAACACAAGTAGTGCATTGTTGAGACCCATCAGTGCTGTACAGATTGCATGAGAGAAACCGGGTGCGTTCGTGTTGCATGTAAGCCAAGGGTGTTTACCTGGAACATCGTGCATGTCGTGTGCTGTCTCCTAACATACGCGTATCTGCACATGGTGTAGGTGTGCCGTGCCCAGAACTCCAACGATTGTGATCCCAGCAAGGCGCCAAATGGCTCTGGTGCAGCGGCGGCTGCGCTGAACAAGCTCGCCCCGTCACCACCAAAGAAATCTACAAAGAGGCCACCACCACCACGCAGCTAATTCTGTAGTATTCAAACCACCGCACAGCTAGTTCTATAGTATTCAAACCAACACCAAGATGCTCATGTGCATTAAACTGGTTGTTATCATTCGTATTGCTTGCTCTTGATAGGCGTTTTTTCGGGCCCCTCCCCATCCTGGGATGGTCGCAAGTATCAGGAACCGTATCGCATTGCTGCTGATCAAACCGCACAATGAATCACTGCTTAGTAGTAGTTACACGAGTACACGAACCCCAAGAAGTGGAATTTTGCCACGAGCGAAACCGGTACTGCTGATATATGCAGTTTGCATTTTGGTGAGCTTGGCTTGCTGCCGGACTCTAGTTTCTAAACCGCACAGCATTGAATTTTGTTCAGACATTTCATTTTGAGAGTCGTCCATTAGGCCAGGATTTGGCACAATGTCACCAGCTCCTGATACTTTGATTCATGCTGAAAGGCATGCACTTGTTTTAGAGTAATCATATGTCATTGATACGAGGTAATTGAGTGAATAATTGGTTGGCCACTATTTGTTGGGAGTTTGCAGACGCTTTGTTCTGACGCATACTGAGATTTTGTGTGCGATTCCATGCGCATCAATGCAAGTTGCTGCTGCCAAAATGTTTATAGTAGTGCTTTGCCTGTTTTGTGGTATATTTTGGTGCTCTGCAGATGTTCTCCATACGTCTCTCACCTTCTCAATTTGTGCTTCTGTTGCCTTTGCCAGTTAGCGGACCCGCGACCATTGATAGTAAGCAGGATGCTGTGTAAAGGTTCTCGTCTTGTGCTTCATGAACGTGCCAAACATAGTCAGTCACTGCCAACCTGACGCACTCTTCACTTGTTGATGAATACAGCAATTGTATCTGGTCTTGAAAGTGCAGAAGCCGATGATAGGGGATCTGACACGATAACTCGGTCAACAAGTTGCCTGCGTGGTTTATTAACAGTAGAAAAGAAACTCATGTCCAGCGTGACCATGCAACATTCAAAGAACGTACAGCAATAAATGGGCAGCAACAGCACATGCAGGGTTTGAAACAGCAAATGCCTCACAATGTGACCGTCCATTTGGTGTGATAGGGTGCTTTGTGCTTGGCCTGTTGAGTGAGGCGGTTATGAAGTAAAACCGCGTTGCCTGCATAAGATTTGCTTCCACTGGCATTTGCTTAGACCGCGCATTCACTGTGCAGTTGTGAGGCAGTCACATAGGAAAGCACAACAGCACCATTCATCAGCTTGATGGGAATTGATGAGTAGACAGTGCAGCAAAGTGAGTTGCCCCAGCGCAACCAAGCAAGCGAGCGCAATCTGGTCACCCACAGCTAGTCTGTGCCCCCCGGGTTTCGGTTCAGGAGCACGCTCACATCAAAAGCCTCATGCACATGTCGTGGCCCACATGCTTAAGTGTGTGCCAACAGCAAGCAACCGCAGCACATGTTGCCCGTGCACGCTTCTGATGAGGCATGACTGAAAGACTGCCAGGAAGGAGAATGTTGACCGTGGGCCCAGTTGTTAGCTTGTAGCTTCTGCCAGGCGGCCGTGGCACGTACATGAAATCTGATGATAGCCAGCGCATCTGTTTCCTTGCTAGCAGGTATGTAACCATCACCAGGACAAACCTGTCTGTTAACCTTGCATGGTGCAAAGCAACTGTACTCACTGCGATCTGTGTCTTTGCAGTCTGCATGGGCGGGACTGTCCTGCACGTTGGACTTCGACAACCTTGATGTGCTGCAGGAACATGTCGTCCGTACCAAGAGCCAATCATCAGTAGTCGACGTCCATTTCGACAATGAACACATAACTCCCAGCCGTTGAGCAACTAACCTCCGTACAACCGATTTCCGCCGGGCTTTGCAAGCCGAGCTGGGTTCAGCCAGGAAACAACGATACTGACAAGCTAAGCACAACAGTACTTCTGAACAGGCCCGTCTCGTAGGAAAATTTGAATTTTACAAAATCCTGGCGCGCAACTTGGACACCAAGACAGAACGCGCACGCTTGCTTGAAAGGATGACGACACCAGGTATGGTAATGCCTGTCTGGGCGCAAGGTATGGATGCAAGGGTTTATAACATGCATAGCACGCTCCTCTCTGGTTTGCAGATGCCAAGAAACCCAAGCTGGATGGCCCGGCGACCAGCATGGAAGGCAAGTTGTTGCCTTCTATGCTATATGTCCTGTGCTTCTGGCAGCACTTGAAACATGCTTGTGGATTTTGCACGCACTGAACGTGATGTGTGGCCGTGCATGATCTCAGAGGACGAGGGCCCCAGCACTTCCAACAAGAGCAGAAGCGTCCAGGAGCTGATGCCTCAGTATTACGGTGAGGGCTAGTCTGCAGATGCCAGGGCAGGGACTTGCGGCTTGTATATCAAACCATGCAGGCCGGTGAGGGGTGCAAAATGGGGCAGTGAGAGCAATGCAGGGGCATGCAGCCAGGCCTGTATAATCATATTTGTAATGCCATTCTGGTCATCAGCAACAAAATGGCCAGCAGGGCAGTTTACGTGCAGGTGACAGCTGCATAATACTCTCACACAGCATTTACAGCAGATTTTGAGCAGATATCGTTGGTTGAAGCTGCCAACTTGTGTTGCATTGGTTGTAGGCCGCCTGTTCCCACATCAACTGTTCTACAAATGGCTCGTGTACGGGAATGGTGAGGCGCAGTGGCAGCGCTGGGCAGAGCTCAGCAGCTGGCGGCAGACAAACGTTGGCAGGGGGCTGGGAGTTTGCTGGTTTGGGAATCCAATTCAGGAACAACACGTGGTTTGGAGCCTACAAGGCCATGCGCATCCTATATGCTCAAAGCGCATGCCTGTCGGTTCGGAAGGATGAGGGCAGGCCAGCAGGGCAAACGTCGCTTGGTTGGTCCACAGATGCCCGTGGCTGCATGTAACCGCATGAAGTGTTGACATACCCTGTTCACAATGGTGAGTTGGGCAAGCAAGCATGCTGTGCATGAGCACAGGCATGGCTGCATGTTTGCCACACCAGCCACAAGCAACCCAGTAGCGTGCATATTTCCACACATGCACTGTTGCATTGCTTGGGTGCGGGTGCAGACAGCCGACAGCCGCAAGCAGATGGCGGTTTCTTTCAGCGGCGGGAATTCTGTTTCACCATGGAGGATGACTTGTTCATCCGGTACCAGTCCTTCAAGGTGTGCAGCCACAACTTGCACAGAGCAATTGATTGAGACATGTCACATCATGGGTGTGCCTTGGGCCTGTTGGCACTTCCACTGTACAGCACCTTGGTTGAGCAGCAGAACGCACAGTTAGGACACAGCTATAAGATTGTTTGACAACACTGAGATCTGAGCTTGGCACAGAGGTTGGGTAATGGTATGCAACGTGACACGATGTAAGACATGCTATGTGGGACCAGAAATTGGCTGCCCTACCACAGCAAGTGACATAGGCGGCATTACGGGTGTGGCCAAATTCATCTCTTGCAGGATGCCAGCTGGCGGGCATCATAAGAGGACAGGACTTGGCCTCCCAGCTCATGCCTGATTGCTCCTCTCCAGCCTGTGTTTTGTGTTGCGCCAGTTTTGTCAATAACAACAATAATACCTGTGTCCTTGCCACACCTGTGCTGTTCTCAGGACGGTTCGGGCTTGGCTGACGCCATCACACGCAAGTGCCCGGCCAAGATTGATATAGGGCCGGTGTACACACACAACCCGCAGGACCGGAAGAAGTTTGAGGGTGAGCAACGAGGGAACAGTCCGGGCGGGCAAGTACTGCAATGAATTTTAAGGGAGGAAAGGCTGAGACGGCGAAGATAATAGCTAGCGCCTTGCCACTACATGCATCCTTCTTTGTGCGCCAGGGGTTGTTCATCTTTGCTGTGCCTGCTGTAGCGGATGGGAACCGTGTGATGCCCGCAAGGGATTGAGCATGGGGCTGGTAGCACAGGCCAGTTGGGCAGGGAACTAGAAGAGTGTATGCTACAGAATTCAAGTTGTGTGCATGGCTGGCACATTTGAAAGACATAGTGGCGTGCATGGCTTAGAACGTATATGTAACAGGGGGCTAGTCATTGAATGTGGCGTGCCATGCGTCTGGACCCTGGAGCTTGGCCTGGCTCTTGTTGCACTGTGTGTGGCCTCAGGCACTGGCGAGTTCCTTCCAGTGGAGCGCGAGCTGGTGTTCGATATCGATTTGACTGACTACGATGACGTGCGCACGTGTGGCAGTGGGGGGCACATCTGCGGGCTCTGCTGGCCGCTCATGGGCGCAGCAATCAAGGTGCGGCAATGCCATGACAGGCACAGAACCTGGGCAGTAGACCTGACGAGGCACCCTGGGTATATGATAAGTGCAGCTTGCAGTGCGCTTCATGGGTGCATGTTGAGTTGTGCATGGTGCTGAAGCTGAGGCACAAGCATGAGGGTACATACGAGTGTTGCAGAGTTCCGGATGGCACAGCTGCCTATCGTTGGTTTGGCACCTGGAAGTAACGCAGCTGTACTATTGCAGCAGAGCTTAACATGGACTTAAAAGATTACCTGGGCACCTGTCAAGCAAGGACAAGACAGCGTGTTTCAGACTGGCAGGCCAGGTCCACTCAGTCAGTCGTTCTCTCACGCATTTAATGACTGTTCTGCCACACGTTCAACCTGCCTGAGCCTGTGTGCCTGTGCTCCACAGATCATTGACAGGGGCTTGCGCGAGGACTTCGGGTTCACCAACATCCTGTGGGTCTACTCAGGCCGGCGTGGTGTGCATTGCTGGGTGTGCGACCCAAGGTGAGGCAAGGCACTGAGTGTGGGTTGGGGCAGCCAGGCAATGCAGCCACGTGACATTGGGCTGTGCTGGGCTCTGCTAGGAGTGCCATGACTGTCAGGCCTCCCTTGTGCATGCAGATGCGCAAAGCATGGTGTCATGCCATGGTTGCAACAGGGCCCAATGTCCGATGCTTAGCCAGAGCTTACAGCATTTCAGGTCCAGATAACACCTGTCCAACTCATCACACACTGCTGCTCTGACGCGATTGTCTACTACCCCCAACCAAGCATGCCCCGTTCTTGCACCCGCAGTGCTCGGAAGTTAACTGATGATCAGCGCAGTGCCGTGGCCAACTACTTTGCGCTGTACAAGGGCCATGATGCCGACCGCATCAAGATCGCCTTGGGGGCGAGCAGCACCGCCATGCACCCGTCAGTGGGAGCGGCAGCGCAGGAGCTCAGGGCTGCATGGCCGGTGAGACAGGGCAAAGCAGGGCATGCATGGAGTGCATGGGGAGTGGGTGAACCACATGGGCGTGCATGCAGGGATCAGGGCGGTCAGGTGACACCAGATAGAGGTCAGCATGACCGGCATCTGAAGAAAAGACGTAGCTAGTGTGTATCGCATGGCCGTCTGTATTTTGCTCCTGCCAACGGCGGCGTTGGACTGCGTCCGCTTCTGCTACTGGCAGATGTGAGGCAGCTGGTACATCGTTTGGAGCTGCGGCCGGCAGGGTGGGGATACTCAAGCCCATGATGGGGCGAGCATCTGCCCGCACACCTTCCACCTCCATGGGTTTGCATGATAATGTAAGCCCATGCAAGAAGCAGGTGCATGGTGGTCAGGTCATCACATGGCAGGGTGGCAGGCAGGGTGCATGGCAACACAGACTCGGGTCATGACGGCCAGGGGAACAGGCCAGGGGGCTGCTGGTACCACCTCTGCATAGCATGAGCACACGCATGGCAAGTAGCATGATAGTGTTGGTGATGTCTTCATTTCTGCGTGTTCTTGGGCAGGGTCTGCTCGAAGCCCAGCGTCTGCTGGAAAACGACATCATGCAGAACAACATCCTCAAGATGATCCCTGATGAGGTGGCACAGCAGGTGAAGCCGGGGGCAGAACATGTGCTTTGGTGAGCACGGAGCAGGTACACTGCGCCTGCGCTCGGTATGTGTTTCTCAATTGTGTGAACAAGGTTGGCTTGTGCTGGCCTGAGGCAATGGGACCCTGGGAAAGACAGGCTGTCCAGAATCGTAATTGCAACTGGGCTGAGGATATTCATAGCCGTCACAAGATTGTCTGCATCCATACCATGTGGTGATGGCACATGATCAGACCACACAGGAGGTGTCCTGTCAAGTTCAGCAGGGAACCTTCCAGCAAAGTAGCGGTGCCAGCAATGGGCAGCTTTGCTTGTGTCGTGCACACCAGCAGCCGTCCACACAACGCGTGAGTGCACACAACGTGCATGATGGCATGGTGTGTCCCAGGTGTGCATGCGATTGCCTTCCCTGCATCCAGGCGGTGATGGATGCATGGAAGCGGCCCCCAAAGGGAAACAAGGAGATCAATGCAGCTCGGTGGGATCAGCTCACGGATGCGCTCGATCGCAGGAAACAGGTGTGTGCAGTTGTGAGTGAAAAGCTCAATCCAGGATTTTGCGCATTTTGTGGTGGTTGGGTATCAATTCTTCATACGCTCAACCATCCGTCCCATCCACCTGTCTTGTTGCATGCCCTTCCCATCATGTATGTGCAGGAGGTGGGCAAAGGTAACAAGGTGCGGTTCCAGCTGCAGAAGTGTGAAAGCGAGATCATCTTCGCTCACTCCTACCCTCGCCTGGACATGGAGGTCTCACGCAAAATGAACCACTTGCTCAAGGTGTGACGTGGGCAGGGTGGCCATGTAAGGGTGTAGGTGGTCAGGCAGATAGATGCAGGCTACACATGAGGACCATGCGAATGAGCAGGAATACACCGTGTAAGGGTCAAGGATGCAGGTAAGGGATTTGCCCATCAAGCAGCTTGGATTATCATCATAGGGCAAACCTTAAATGCCAGCAGGCAGCAAGTCTCATGATGCATGGGTGCATTGGCAAGCATTACGATTGCGCGTGGGATTACCTGCATGCATTGATCTAAACCAACAATAGTTTCAAGAGAAAGATATCGCAACTTGTCCGCTGACACGAACCTGCCCATGGAGTGCTTCTTCACCTGTGTCACAACATGCTGTCACTCCTTTTATGTACAACATATGCTGTTGCCCATCTACTTTAATGTGGACTGCAGGCCCCATTTTGTGTGCATCCCAAGACGGGCAAGGTTTGTGTGCCTATTGACCCGGAGGCTGCCTTCAAATTTGATCCAGAGGACGTGCCTACTGTACACTCACTGCTGGCCGAGTTGCCTGCAAAAGCAGCTGGCAAGGTGGGAGGCATGTCCATCCATTTGCACTGTATCCCGTGCATGACTTGCTTTTCCTGGCAGCCCCAACTGTACGTTGTGCTTGTTCTCTCGTGTTTACTTCTGTGTGTGTTCTGTGAAGGAGTGTTCACTTGGTGCTAGATCTGACAGTTTGAGCTGACCCCTGCCGTGTGCAGGCCGTTGAGGAGTGGAGCAGTACCAGGCTCAAGGACGCCATGGACGTGTTTGAAAAGACGTTCCTTGACGCATGCATCAAGAGCAACAGAGAGCAGCTGGCTGCGGTGGCACGCGCTGTGGCAGCTGCGCCTAGCTACGCTTTTTAATGACTTTCCTGTGAATTTCCCCGATGACCTGAACACCTGAGCTGCATTGTCAGTGATGTTTACTCCAGTCCAAGAGCAGCGACCAAACCTGCTCGGCTGAGTGAGGGCCATGGAATATGCTATTTTGAGGTTACGACAGAGCAAGCCCTTTCAATGAACGACCAGTCTGCAACCCACATTTGTAATCAGGTTGTCTCCACGAGCTTTGTATCGGATTGAGCAGGCCTGCTACAACCGATGTGCGAGGAGGAGAGCCCGAGGGAGCTGTGTGGAACTCAGCGTTTCTTCGTTGGGTCCAGGCCTTTTCGCGCACATGTCCTAGTTCGTCATTTGCCACAGCCCAGTCATTCGCCACACGCCAAGTGAATTGATTCTTCCTTTTCCAATTTCGATCCACGTGATACCCCTGCCCACCAATTTCAGGGTCAGTGCGCGGCTTTAACATAAGACAACCAGCAACCCAGACTGAGCCAGTTGGTCTGCGCATTGCCCCCAACCACCACCTGAGGGCAACTCAGCTGTAAGAGGCTGAAGAGCAGCGACAATGCCTTCAAAGGGGCAGGCATAAGCGGTGCCCTTGGGGCATCGGCGGCATGGCGCGCAGAACAGCCTGACTCAATGACCTGCTGCGTACACCGGCACCAAGTTGCCTCTCTCAGCGCGCCCCCGAGCCCTCACAGGCAGAGCAGCGTGGAAGAGGGCATGAAAGTCTCGCCACGGGCGCACAAGCTGTCACGGCCTTGCGTGTTTCAGCGCTGTGCGTCCGCGGCAAAGGGCCATCCCGGCTTCACAGCGTACCTTTGCACAAGTCTTTGCATCGCCGTGGTTTTGCTTCTGGACCCTCTATTCAACTCTCCCAGTGGTCTCATTACTAGCAGCTTGTTCACTGGCAAACCAATAGACCATGGCGAGCCTTTGCCTTGTGCATTCGACTACGAGGGCAGCTGGCAGATTGGACTTGTACACGGCGCGTCTCCGCTTGATATTCGGGTGTCTAACGAATCGCTGATCAGCTGCAGCACTATTGGCAACCGCACTGCATCAAGCTATGTAGCGGAGCCGTCTTTGGTTATCCCCCTGGACGATGGTGCGTGGAAAAGCAACTATTTGTGTTTTCTGGCTGCGCATCCAAACCTTGGGCTCACACAAGCCGTGACTGCCTTTTGCAGGAGGCCTACCTGGAAAGCTATGGTATGCATTCTACCAGCTGAAGAACCTGCATCGTGGCAAGGGAGAGATTGGAGTGGCAGTCTCAACAGACATGGGCGTGTCTTGGACACACTTGGGTACAGCACTGTCTGCAGCCCACTCGCTTTCTTCGCCATGGGTGACTTTTGACAAGGACAGTGACCAGTACGTGATGATCCCAGACACGCACAAGTCAAAGTCACATGCAGTGGAGCTGTATGTGACCAGCAAGAAGGACTTTCCCTTGGGCTGGCATTTCAACAAGACTGCAGCCTCTGGCGAACACTTTGTAGACACCACAGCCACGCATTACCAGGGCCAGTGGTGGATCTTCACAACGGTGGGTGTCCTGGACACACCCTTGTTCATGCCCAGTGCCATGCCATGCACCATCTCATGCTTGCCTTGTCTTGTGGCATGCAACGTATCAAGCCACGGCATGTTTGCTCGAAAACAGTCAATCAAAAGGCTACGTGCAGCATGGACAGCATGCACGAATTGCGCCTCTGGCATGCAATTCATTACTATGCCAGGTGGCAAGGTCATTTGATTGTCAGCTGATTGCTTGCAGGTCAAGCAGCACTTCCAATGGGGTGAGCAAAGTTACAGCCTACGCCTCTTCCATGCAACGCATCTGATGGGCGAGTGGATTGAGCACCCCATGAGCCCCATATCTGGAGATCTCCGGTATGCACGAGGAGGTGGACGGCCTTTTGTCTATGACGGGCATGTTTACCGGTGGACACAGGTGCGCTGGTTGCAAACAGTGCAACGGGTTTGCAGCAGGCTGCATGCAGGTGCAGCATGTGTGCCATGAATTCAGCAACAGGGCTAGCGTCATTGGCACATGTTGGGAAAGATAGGGGGCGGCACGAGTCACAAGACATGGCGTGGTTGCATCAAAGCATGCCAGGCACGTCTCCGTGTGCATGGGCAAGTACAGATGCGCCGGACATATCAACCATAGGTTCTGGGATGAATGCGCATATACCATAATGAGCAGAACAATGCGAACCAAATGCAAACGACTGCGCTGAGGTAGCACGCGCTTGCAAACCATGCAGGATGACAGTGACTACTTTGGTGAGTCGCTGCACCTGTTCAAGGCGACCACGCTGGACAATGACACGTTCATGGAGAGCTACGTGCACACGCTTGAGCCATCGGGCAATGGCAACTGGTACTCTGCACGGACACACCACGTAGACATACAGCCGGTGCGTGTATGAGCAGGGGCAACAGGCATTTGACCTTGAGCTGTGGTGCAGGATTTGATGCAGCAGACTATGTTTGGAGTGTCCGACGTGCACTGGTATTACAAGCGGCAGGCAACACGCCGAGGCGCAAACGGGCCCACGTCATCATGACTAGATGGATTGTCGGGCCTAACAGAGAATCAGGGACACCCCTTCCGGCATGATCATAACTGACATGTGCAAGGGTTACATGAATTTGTGACCACTGCATTGAGAGCTGGAGTTCACTATCCGGCGCCTTACCCGCTCATTTGTATTTTAACTTCCTGCTGCATGTCCCTGCACGTGCAGGTGGGCATGGCAGGCTCGTGGTACGGCCTGGTGGATGGCGATCGGTACAAAGATGGCAAACACCACTTCTTCCGGCATGAGGCGTCATTTGTGCGCTTCAAGCACAGGCTGCTTGTGTTTGACGTAGCCCAGTTGATGCTGGTTTGCTTCACGTACCTGTTGCTGCACACGTCAGGACGCATTTTCAACTGGCTGGCACGGTCGCAATGGCTTCGGGCAGCATGCAAAGGGCAGACAGGTGAGGTGCTCTCTAAGCCTGGCCTGTTCGTTAGCACGCGTGCCAAAAGTCATGCACATGAGTACTTCAAATGACAAAGCCATGTATGCCAGTTCGCATGTCTGATTGTACCACTTTAGCCTGGGCTTCTAACATCGCCTGCTGTGTGCAATGGTTGCAGGCTTGGGGCGAGTGTGGACTTCATGGTGCAAGTTCATTTGGAGCATGGCGCCTGAGATACAGTTGCTGAGCATCATGACGCTCGCCATTGTGCTCATTCTGGTCACGTTTTCATTCATCCCACAGCTCTTCTGGTGCCCCAGGCAGTTGGTCAAGGTGTGTGACAGGCATGTCGCCTGCTGCAGCGATACACCTTGTGAAGGTCAAGGTGAAGAAGCTAAGGGGTGTTCATGCAAGCAACGCCAGCAGCAGCACCAGTGGAAATGCCAGCTGCGGCCATCAGGCCCTGAGCACATGGCATGTGTATGTTTGTGTGCACCACGGTAGACAATCGGGATGATGCTTGGGCTTATGTCAGGACGTGTCAGAAAGCATGTTCAGGTGCTGTGTGCGATTGTCCTCTGGAATTATCTTCTGCTCGTGTTGTATGGTTGCAGGTGAATGTCATCCCCACACCCCCTGTGCGGCATCAGGACCCTGCCGGGCCCTACAACCTGTCGGACCTGGTGATCGTGAGCGGCGCCACGGCCTCTTTTTTTGACCGCATGTCCAACATGATTGGCAGTGTGCACGTGTGGGAACCGCACCAGAAGATTGTGATCTATGACCTGGGCTTCTCACAGAGTCAGCTGGCCAAAATGATGTGCTGGGAGAACGTTGAGGTGAGCAAGAGTTTGCTTGGCATTGGGGTGTTGAGGCAGGCAAGCGTACAAGTGTGCATGTGTCATCCAATGACTCGAGGAGTTGAAAAGAATTTCAAACTAAGGAATGCGTTATGCATGTGCATTCAGGTGCGTCGGTTTCCCTATGAGAAGTACCCAGCCCACGTCCTGGACGTGCGCAACTACGCCTTCAAGACCCTGGTGCTGGCAGAGGCCATGCTGACAAACAACGCTGTGCTGTGGATTGACTCCGGATTGGAATTGCGGACGGATATGACAACGTGGGTGAAGGGTCAGCTCGCAGTGCAGCAGTACAGATGCTAGTGGTGTAGCAGATTGATCACTTGCCATTGCGACTGTCTGGTTGCTTTGTCCTGTGCATGAGAGCTGCTTTTCTCTCTCTCTCTCTCTCTCTCTTTCTCTCTTCCTTTCAGAGTGTCGTTTTTGCTGTGTTTTGCTTGAGTGCAGTATGCGGCGAGAGCTGGCCCAGTACGGGCATGTGAGCGCCATGCAAGAGGACAGCATAGGCGACCCCATGTACACCTTTACCAAGAACATGGTCGACTTCTACGGCCTGTCGGACCAATGGGCGACCATCAAGAACTGGCAGTTCTGTGCGGGTGGTTTGCAAGGCTTCGTGCGTGGCAGGTGAGCCTACCTGGTTACCACGAGGCCCTGAAGCAATGCACATGTGGGTAGTGCCTGCCTGCCTGCACTCGATCTTGCTTTGTTCCTGGCATGCCGCTGCAGCCTGCTGATGCCAGCACGCTGAGCTTTGTACGTGTTTCCCCGTTGTCATTGTGCACAGGCCATGGATTGGGCTTCTGGCTGCCAAACAGCACATCCACTGCAAACTGCCCTCACGTGCTTGGTTTGACTCTGTTGCTTGCAGTGATGCTGACCGATTGGTTCTTCAACCAGTGATCAACTGCTCCATGCACGAGCAGGAGTGCATCGCCCCCAAAGGATCCAGCAGGATAAATCACAACTTCGACCAGACAGCCCTCACCATTATGATCTGGCACAATAACTTCAGCTGCCTGCCGCGCGAAACACACTGTATGTGGAGCGTCAAGAAGACATCAGCAGACCCGCTAGCCTCTTCTGAACCAATCGAGGTGCGCACATGCAAAGGCAGTTTTGAGTGCACTACAATGCCTTTTTGTACCAGGTCTTCATTTAAGCTTGACATTCATGGGTGCGGGTACATCATCCTCTGCAAGTGGCATGTGCACAGAACTTGCCATGGACCAGGAAAAAGGAACAGGCAGTTGTGAAATTGAGTCATTCTCATCACCAATTCTCTTTTCTGCCATGCGCACAGGTTGTGAGTCGGGGACACCGTCTGCCCAAACCCTACACATCGTACATTCGCTACAGACAGGGCTGTGTACCAGATAAGGCACGGGTTCCCTGGCCAGCCATTGGGTTGGAGCACCAGGAATCCGTCTCCCGCTACAACCTCGCTTTCAGGATTTCTCGGATCTACCTGCAACCCATTGGTGATGGCTGTGTACAGTGCATGTCCTGTCTGGGCGCTCAGCTGGCCATCCAGGCGTTGTTCTGGACGCTTTTGGGCGGCCTGATATGCGGGGGCATGTGCACGCTCCTGGCAAAGGCATGGCAGAACAGCCGGCGGCGCTGTGCAGCAAATTTAGCCATCGGCATCCTGCTCATGCTGACTGCACAAGCCACTGCCTTCTACTTCACATCACACATCCGATAAGGTTTGTGCTACCGTGCCTGGGGCAAAGAGGAACAGTCCCTTTCCGTGATGATGCATGACGGATGTCAAGCGCCCAGGGCACCTATGATGCATGCGTTGTGGACACTGGTTTGTCAGTAACAGTACGCTGCTGAGCCCAGGACTGGTCTGTCATCCTTGCGGGCTTCAGGCAACAAGTCGTGGGCTGGCTTCTCTTCTAGGGTGGTGGCCTTGATCAGATCCACACTTCACAAGTTGTGGTGTTGCTGACAGCCTTGTATGTGCACCAAAACCAGGTTAGCATGGCGCTCACGTCAGTTAGTAGATACTTAGCACGACAGGTTGCACACCACCACAGGTTTCGGATTGGAACCTATCCCTTCCTGGGCTGTACCGACCGGTGCATGAGTACAGCACGGACATGGCAGCCTGGCCAGGGCTTGTATAGGTACGTTGGCTCAGCCTTCATGCTGACTTTGGCCGCTGCACGTCCCACGTTCGTGTGCCATTAGGAGCGTTTGACGGATAAACACTGCTCTTAACAACACTGCTGACAACAGGTGGAGATGCATTCTGTCCGCTCCTGTCATGAGGCCTCAGAAGTGCATGTTGTCCGGTCGTGCATTGCAGCAAACTCTTGGTTTGGGTTATGCAAGCCGGGAATGAGTCAAGGATACCTGGAACAGAGGCCTGCATTTGCCCTTTTCAGAGGAAGCTGCTCTGTTCAACACCGAATACAGAAATCCAATCCTGGCTTCATCTTGCATTGAAAGATTGGATGTGACTGCGACAGACAGCAGATGATTCATTTCCCTCTCCTCTCAACAGTGTTATCTGACAACATGTGGACGACATGTGGCGATTGAAGTGGATGCTTGCAGAGCGTGGCAAAGCGTTCTCACTTGTCGACAAATGACACTAAGAGACACTGTTACAGACTTGTGAGTGTAGTTGAGGCAGTCATGCGTGGTTTACAGAGAGAGTGAGAGAACCAGGATGAGCTATGGCATGCCATGGGCACGCATCTCTGTCAATCAAGTGCGCATGATTGCCGTAATGCACTGCGCTTGTATGCTTTCATGTCGTGAGTTTGATGGGCACTGGCAAATGGGTTTGCCTTGGCATTGCTCTGTGCCTGGTCGAAAGAGCTTGAGCAAAAAGTAAGGAGCGGCTCAGTTAAGTAAGCCCTAAACACACTCATGACACACCCAAACACACCCAACAGTAGTAGTACAACAGCAGCTGCTGCTGACCTTCAACCACATTCAAGGGCTTCGGGTCTGGTGAGCTTGCCGATTTGATAGCATACCATCCTTCTGGTGCTGCAAGGTTCCAGTGACACACCTTTAGTGTGGTAGACGCGCCGATGTGGTATGCTTTCTCACTTTGTGACCCGCCCATCAGGTTTGAAGTTTTTGGTTGTGTTATACATCTTTTAAACAGACCCTCGTACGCGTGTAGTGCCTGGAACCACATACTGTAGACTTTGACTGAACTGATACCAAAGTGCAGACTGCAAAAAAAGTGTATACTAGTCCAGGAGAAGGTGCTGATGTCAAGGGCCTTCGGGATAACCGAGGCAGGTGGACCAAGCCATAGACGGCTGGAGACATGATTTGTCGGTATTTCCTGATGTTTTGTTTGCGGTTCGACATTGACCTTGCAGCTGCTGTCTGTGGCACTTGACCCTTTCGAAAATTTCTGTTTTTGACACTGGGTTGCATTTTGCACACTCCACCTTCACGATGTGGCATGTCATGCATTTGCCCGGTACATCGCTGCGAGACGGTAAGCGAGCTGTTTTGGTCTAGAAAGAATCTCCAACATGTGATGTCCAGTTGTGAGCGAATAATCCTTGCCCCAATTACATAAACTTCAACCATGTTCCAAGTGCACAATCCTTTGGCCTGAAAACCTACAGCTAACAAGTCACAAAATGCTACAGAGAACATCGGGGCAAGTCAACTACTGACAACGCCGGATACCGCAAACACCTGCGCTGCGGAAGTTCTAGTCAGTCCTGTGCGTTGGTGCCACCGGCCCATTCGAGCCCTCAGACCAATGCTGAACAACCAGCCGACTTGGTTGCTGCAAGAGTCGGGAATGAGCATTTGGATTCTGTGGGCAGCATGGCCGACCAGTGGTTGGTGACAGCTAGTGTGTTGTGTGCCCAGTGGCAGGCACGGCATCATTGCCTCACTCAATAATGTGTGTGCTTCCAGGCCATCAGCTTGTCAACGTCTTCTGCACTCATCTTGTACTGCGTGCATGAGGCAAGGTTCAAGCCAAGGATGAGTCAGTGCAGTGTACGCACACAAGTCATTGCATCGGAAGCAAACGCCGAAATGATACCGTAATACAACACCAAGTGCAGTGCATGAAGGCAGCATGCACCACAACTGGCAAAGGCCAGACGCATGCTCATAAGGTGTTCACGTGCACACCTTCTCTGCAATGGGCTTCAGGGCTGAAAGCTCTGCCGCCTTGACACCAGCAGCTGCGTGCTTATCCACGACGTCACTCTGCTGCTTCACTTTGTTGAGAAGCTTGGAGAAAATGCGCTGCATACGCATTGCGGTGCAAATACAGTCCACGAGGTGATGATGAAGGCGTAAGAAATCACTGGTGCGCTGGTGATCTCCGGAATCATCAAACAACCCTAGGTTGGCTCCTCCACCTTCGTGATCCTCCATTTTGCACCTCACCTGATCCTCCTTCGTAAAGTAAATGTTCTCAGAAGCGCTTTCGCGCTCCTGGAACGACTTCAGCCCCTCGCCAACCATCCCGCGCACTGTTTGCAACTGTGAAGCCTGAGCCCGCAAAGCCTTTGGAGCGGCGCGGAGCAGTAGAAGAGCCATGGCGACTACAGACGTGGGCAGAGCTATGCTGAGCTGAAGCAGTGGTTGCCAACTAGTGATTTCGGGAACAAAGCTTAACCGCTCCGGAACCCGACTAATCAAGTCAGCCTCAAGTCTACAGCAGTCCCAAGGCAAGTGTGAAGTTGTTGGAGGCACATGACCTTGCTTTGATCCAAGTCATCCGTGTAGTCCTGCCCTCACATGACCAAGGTGACAAAAAAGAATTTAGGACAGTTTGTGTGAATAGGTCTGTACCGCCAGGAACCATTGTGTGTCAGCAAAACATGTGTGTGTGTG
>QAXH01001632.1:0-37831 GCA_004335635.1 Chloromonas sp. AAM2 | reverse complement strand
GGCGGCGTGTCATAGGAGGGCGGCGTGTCATAGGAGGGCGGCGTGTCATAGGAGGGCGGCGTGCATCAGAGGGCAACCACGCAACACGAGGGCAGGGAAGGGCCGACAAAGGCAGCAGGAGAGTTGTTGTTTTACTCCGTCCTTGCCGCCTAAGGAACTCGCAACTTCAGACAAATGCAAACATAGGGTCAACCAAAGGACCCGTTGTTGCTTGGAGAACCCAATCACCGCCCAAACCTGCCTTGTTTCATGCACTGCGGTACGTCAAGGGCAAGTGCACGGTATGGTGCCACAATGCCCTGCTGCACACCTGGCTTGCAGATGTATGATAAATCTGCCCTGAAGTGTGATTGATATGTTCAGCCCTGCTCGGCCCACCTGGCTGAGGTCCTTGGTTGCGAACAGCAGCCTCAGACTGGCCTCCAGCAGCTTGGAAACGGCTGGGCACCCATCACGCCTCACCGTCTCTATGCCCTGCATGGACAAGACACATATGAAACCATGTAATTCACTAGTTCATGTTTGGCCAGCCTAGCTGCACGGACAAAGCCCTGACACTTATTCTGTCATGACCACGTACTTGCCAGTCAACTGACAGAAACTGTTGTATGGGTAATGTAAGTGGGACAGGACGTCTTAAGTTAAGGGCGGCCGCAGAACAAATGCAGCAGCGATGACAGGCATTGGGTGTGTGAGGCAATCGGGAGGTGCATGTGCTGGTGTTTTACCTTGGCGTCAAATGTGGGAACAGTCTGGGATGGCGATTCGTACGCAAAGCCCACGTACCGCTTCTTGGTCTGAAGCACACAGGGGTGGTACACCTGAGGGCATGGCAGTGCAAGTACATCACTCAGCAGCCGCAATAGGCAGCATGAGCGAGGTACACTCATGCTAACAGGTTGGTTAACGTAACAACCAATGTCAAGGGGCAACAAGCAGGTGGCAATCGTTCACTCAAACCATGATTGATCAATCAACCGAAGCTGCCAGCTATGTCAGTGAAGTCTCAAATGCTTACCACTCACACACTCAACAATGATTTCAACACTCTTGAGTGTCGCCCCCTGAGCTGACAAGTCTCGCTACCCATTCTATGTCGCTGGGTTCCACTGCTGTGCTCGCTGGCCGTACCTTTTCCATCTTGAGCGTGACGGGGTGTGGGTTGGCTGCAGTGACGGCGGCAGCGATCTCAGCGCCGATGCGAAAGGCCTCCTCACGAGAACGACCCTGGGTGGCACAGACGCCATGGGTGAGAATGGACAGACCATTAGGGAAAGAGACAACAGCCTCCAGAATGCAAATCTTGTCAATCCCAGCGCACGTCCAGGGCTTCAGGCGCCTGCCCTCCCACCACCCTACTGCTCTTTCCCCACGCATTACAGCGCCCCACTGACCTGCTGTCGATGTCCCATTGCACTTTGTTCACCCCTGCTTGATAACCCTCCAATTTACCTTGTACCCAATACTTGCCTTACCATCATCACACCAATGGTTTGGCTGTTCCAACCTTATCATCCATCATCAATGACACACTCCTACTGGCTGTTCCGACCCCATCACTTATCACCAATAGCACACTCCTACTGGTCTGCTGGCTAATGCCCATTCCACCCTCTTGCACCTTGAGCAGCACGAACATGGAGTCGGTGTCCCCGTACACCACCCTAGCGCCCCACCGTGCAGTGCCCTCCACCAGCGCTATGGCGTTCTCTAGCGTCTGGCGGCCTGGAAGGAGGGCACATGCGCACGCACAACGACTATTGATCGGGTATTTGTAAGGGCGAGGGGAGGTGCAGGGAACTAAAGGGATGCAAAGGGCTTCAGAAGTTGTAGGGTCCTGAGATGGGATGCTAAAGAGGTGGACCATACAGTAGTTGAGGCCACAGGCGGATGGGCACAGAAGCAAATGAAGGTCCGATCCCAGCCCTTCATCAACACTTCGTTCTGTGGTCTTTGACTCGCTGGTTCTGTTCATGAACCTGAATACATGCACATACACCTCCATGCCCCACCTGACTGTACAATGGAGTCTGCCAGCTCAGCAAAGGGCATCCTGCCTGAGAATCCGGCACTGGTGTAGCCGTACCTGCATGGGCAGAGAGCATGCAGGGATCGGGAGTGGTTGCGTTGTCTTTATGCTTTTGAATTTCGTTTGTGAATAAGATGCAAAAGTTGGGCGAGTCTTACTACTGTTCCACTTGAGACTAATCATATGACCAATAGCACATGTCATGGTTGGTGGAACAGGTACATGCCAGGCGCTGCACGCACAGGACTGGCAAGCAAGGCTTCAGATCCACTCACGTGACGTTGCTGATCATCTTGAGGCCGAACTGACGTGCGTTCAACACCCGCTGCAGCACCTGTAAGTCATGGGCGTGAGGTAGGTAAGAGGGATACACAAAGTCTTGTGTTTGCATCCTTGTATGTTCCCAACATACTTAACATCACACAGAGGCGAGTGGCACAGTTATTAACCGACAGACACACGATCGTCATACCTTGCCCTTGTACGCAAGTGCCAGAGCTGCTTCTGCTCACCCTTCCCTACCACACACTCATACGAATGGATGCCACTTGTCTGCTGCACACTGGCGGAACGACAGACTGCGGTCTGCTGCATACTGACGGAGGTCTTCAATTGTCAATGCAATGTATGTTCCTAACATTCTGCCAATTGGATCAGGGCTCACTGCACATTGTCTGCTGCGCAGTGATAGCAAGCCAAGTAACCCACGTCCTGCCCCTATCACACAACTTCATGAGCGGCACCCTGGTTACCAACCAATCCATGTCCTGCCTGTAACACAAACTTGTGATCCCACCCTGCATGGGTCTGCCTCATTCCGTTTGCCAGCCAGGCTTAAATGAGGCGGCATCACTTGCCGTCCGCTATGTGACCTCGTTGTGCTGTCCACCTTGTTTGCTGCACACTTCTTCACGCCACCCTTCACGCTTCTGATCAGCCCTGACTGAAGTCAAATGCAAGGCACCACAACACAACGTACCTTGTCTGCCGAGTACTTCTTCATGCCGTTCTTGGCCAGTATGCGCGTGTCCAGTATTTCCTTGAGCATGCGCGGGAGCACGCCCTTGCGGGTGGAGCTGGGCACGTACCCCACGCCGTTGGGAGCGATGACCTGCAGGCAACACATACGCACGCACAAGGCCTTCTTCCTGCCTTGCCATCATATCCACTTTAGCTGCAACTGTTGACATCCGTCAAAACAGGCTGCTTCCGCATCACGTATTGCGGTAAGCGACATTGACAGCAATACCACAGTGTCACACAGAGTACGTTGGATGAGGTTAAGCACTTCCTCATATGCACTATAAGTACGTGGCTGAACAGTTCTACCTGAGTTTACACACTACCTGAGTTTACACACCCCATGCCATTATCTGTATGCCGTGACCATACACCCTCACCTCAGGCCCTTACGGCGCATGTGCCTGCACCTGCCTCAACCCACGTGCACACGTGCATGCTCTCACCAGTGAGGAGGGGTCACATGCTCCACATGGCACCATGTGCTCCGCAGGCGGCGCATACGTTGTCACACCCAGTCTCACGCCCTGTACAAATGAAGTAAACAAAACATAAGTAAAAAACAAACAATGACCCCCACGAGTCTCATTCGCAAGCAGGCTCCCATGCCTATCCAACCCCCAAGTAAATCGAGACATATTCAGATGAGTAAGTCAGTTGTTGATAGCCAAGAAACGAACACACACAGAACATCTGGAACATCGGTATGGGTCACAGTGTCTGTGTGCGTCGTGTTACATCAGGAGCGCTTTTTCACGCTATGGGATGGCGCAGTGACCCCTGAGTCCCATTCACAAGCGGGCTCCCGTGCCGACCCAATCCTCATGCGCTGACGTCCATAGGGCATAGAGTTATGTGACACATCACCCAAATGCTCCACATTACTTGTATGGTCAGCGGGACGTCTCTAGGCCCTGTCTCTGACCCATTAGCGGAATCGGCAGCAGCAGCGGCCTTCACCGCCTCTGTTGCCTGCTGTGCGGCTGCGGCCATGGATGCACGTGCATGTGACACCCGTCCAACGCATGTGCTGAAGCAGAGGTTGTACGCGATCATCTGCGGCCAGGGGTTCATGCCGACTCCGTCAGAAAGGGGTCGATATTGGTAGTACAGGGCTGAACTTGACCTTAAATGCGATTAGGACAGCCGGGTAAGAAGAGGGGACTGAACATTGGGCTCAGCGTTGCAACAAACCCTCAACATTGACTTAAGTGCTGATTGAAGCGGGCTGTGCTTTGCCTGAGGGTGTCACAGCTTCGCCCAAGAGCCTCACAGTGCCTGGCTGCAAACTTGGCACAGCATCAACAAGGCTTGATGAAAGTCTGGCTGATCATGAAGGTAGTCCCAACCCTTCACCTGTGACGGGTAGAGTGACTGGAAGTCCAGCACAATGACGGGTGAGCAGTACATACGGCTCTCCGGCTCCATAACCAGAGGGATGGACTCCATGGCTGGCTGGCCACCAACCTACAGAGGGCAGGCAGAAGGCATAAATCCCTCATGCCAGTCATGTCATGCCGGTCAGCACGTGTGATCAACAGCTTCTGGTACTCTGGTCCCCTACGACATACACAAACAATGTGTGTGTGCTTGTGTGTGTGTGTGTGTGTGTGTGTGTGTGCTTGTGTGTGCTTGTGTGTGCTTGTGTGTGTGTGTGTACTTACATCTGTATCGTCCCACAAGTGGAACAGACGATGGCGGAAAGATCAATCACGCATCTGAACAAGTGTTGTCGGCTAAGTGTATGCTGTTACATCATATTTACTCTATCAGTACACCTACGACATACACAAACGATCAGATGGCAGCAGCGCACAGCCAACGAACATGGTCCCCAGGCCCGCTGCAGCCAACAGCTGCGCAGGATCAGCACGTCCGCTTATCCGCCCTGCCACTTGTTACTCCTACTTTGCCAGGCCCTCCCAGCCAGTAGCAACACATCCAATTGTGCATATTCGTTCATATCAGAGTGTGTAGGCAGACCGGGGAAGCTATCATGGAACACGGAGGAGGATGGGCACCGTCCTGATCTATGCCCCACATACAGGGCACACACCTGTTCCCTTGATGGTGACATCAGGGTGTGTAGGTGATGGGCACCGTCCTGATCTATGCCCCACATACAGGGCACATACCTGTTCCCTTGATGGTGACATCAGGGTGTGTAGGTGATGGGCACCGTCCTGATCTATGCCCCACATACAGGGCACACACCTGTTCCCGTGATGGTGACATCATGAGGTAGTTCTGTGTGTGTGCCAGGCGCACCATCAGGGACTCCACCCTATACTGGGAGCCTCTGGTCAGCACACTGAAGAAGTCAATGCCAAACGCACGCGCCATCTCGGACGTGCGACCAATCTGAACAGCACGCCGGAATGTGCACAACAATCAGCTTCCGTTGAGAAGCAACATGCAACACATTATTACATGTGAATCCTCTTTATTGAGGTGGTGCAGACAAGTTGGGGATATAAGTTGTCGAAACCTGCCCCAGGAACACATGCTGAATCCGAGCACTGGTATCCTCTACTTACTGGCCAGTCTTGGCACCGCAGGCCGACCATCAAGAGTCCAGTGATGCCTCAGGTGAAGTGACCCAATAATGGTTGTTTGTCAAGTAAACAAGCGCACAAGCCGTGTAGTGGTGACCAATGGTGCCTAGTGCTGCCCCTTGTCTGGTGTCCTCTCACCAGGTCGAGCGTGTCGGCCATGAGCAGTGTGAGCACGCAGCGCTGCCTCAGCGCACGCAGGGCGCGCCAACGGCCCCCTGAGGGACCTGTCGGGAGACAGGCACACAGAAGGTGGCCGGGGAAGCTTGGAAACGTGTAGGTGTGGGGCTAGACAGGATCTCACAGTTGGTGTCAAACGACGTCAATACCGGCTGGCATTCCTTGCGAGGTTTGGAAGGTGTGCATGTACATACCAACGCCATGGGCCCATGGCCCCTTCTTAGCAAACATCAAAGGGAGAGTGATTCATTATACTTGTTATGGAAAGGTTCCAGTACGGCAAGAGGATGCAGCAAGGGCGTTCAGCTTGAATGCAAGACCTCCAGGCTGTATCTCCACTGGCAGATGCACAACAGCCCATTTCATCAACCCAGGAAATGCGGTACTGGGCGCACGGTTCGCTCACCTGCTTTGAACCAAGCCGTCATCTGTGTGTGCGGCACACAGGGCACTCGGCGCCGCAGGATGGCAGCGCAGCAACTCTCAAAGCTGTACATGTTCAGTTTCACCTGTGCGGCAGAGGAACACACAGGAACAGAAGCAGAACGCCTTGCAAGTGCTTGCAAAATGCTTGCAAGGGCATTTATTGTGTGCACTGCTTGGTTCCGCGTCCGGGGTCAGGGGTGCTTTGACACGGCAGCTTTGAGAATGCATATTGGCCACTGCTTGGCAACGTCCTACCCTTTCCCTGCATGATGTAGATTGGGGTGGGGGCTTATAAACGAGGCCATGCATTTGTAATGGAAGCTCCAAGGTCGAGAGCGTAGTGAGGCTGAGCAAGCCGCAGGGCACAGCCTCCAGGCCCAATAAAGCTGAGCTGTACTAATCCCAAACCTAAGCCCTCACCTCCCCCCTTATGAGGCGCCACATGTTGAGCAGCACCCTGCCCGGACTGTGCAGACCCGAGGCGTGCAGCCGCCCATATTCGTCGTCCTGTTTTTCCTTGAGACCCGCCAGCCCGGGGGTGCGCGACACGCCACGCAACAGGTTGGTGCCCAGGTGGGCGGCCCTGTGGCGATGACACGGGTCGACTTGGAGTGCACGCGCTGGGGGCAGGGCAACCGCCACTCACCATGGCGCTGAGGTGATCAACCATTGGTGTGTGGGGTTGTGGAGGCACGTCAAGTGTTGGCCAGGGCAATTACACGCGTGGCTATGCTGACCATCACCATCCCCTCCCTCAGACATGCTGGGCTAGACAATCATTGACCGGTGCGACACACTGTTGGCAGGCGTTCATGGCAGCCTGGACTGTGGCTATACCTGACTATTGAGCAGTAATCTTTCTTTGGTGTAGTAAACAAACCACCCAAACCACATAATCCCCATTGAAGCTGCACTCAATTCACTCCTCTTCCTCGCCCGTCTGCCAGCCATTATTCGTACAGCCACAGCTGCAGTCATCCGTCAACCCAATGCCGAAGCAGAAAGAAACCAAAGAAACTAAAGAATTCTTTTCGACGGAAAAGCAAAACCATGCAAGTCGCAAAACTATCTTTGCCTCTTGTAACGGGACATCAAGGCTTATTCAAACACTCATTCACTCGTCCTTCCTCACCTCTCCGCCAGCCACCCGAGCGAGCCCCTCTGCAGGTCCCAGCCCAGTATGATGTCGGGGTCCAGCGACAGCAGCGCCCACACCACACCAGCTATCAGACCCGACTCGTCCTGCGGGCAGAGGATGCACATGCGGGGGCACAAGGAAGGTGAGAAACTAATGACACTGCCTAGAGGCTTGAGATTGCCATGCAAAGGGGGCCGACACAGACGGTGGGTGGCCTGCACCGCAAGCTGCATGCCCATCCACCTCATCTTGCTCTCACTCGAGCACTGCTTAACATCTACGTCCATGCCTCCCTAGGAACAACATTGCGTGCAGCTTCAACCTTGGAATGCGATACAAGGGGGAGCCTGTAAGGGGTAGGGGTGGATGGTGATTCAGCACGGCAAGCTCAACGCCAATCCACCTTAACTGAGCTCACTCAAACGTTCTTTTACTACTTGACCACTGATCGCCCTCCCAGTGATTATCCCCATCTCCCCACTCCAATCACCTTGAACACCTCCACTATCCAGACCCAGGCAGCTGTCCACACACAGTGTTCTTCACAGTAAGGCTTCACTGTCCACACAGCACCTTGCAGTGCTCTTAGTTAGTAAACAAATCATCCAGCAATCTGTCTGAAATAGACGTGTATGACGGGAAATGATGAACGATGCTAGCAAGCACACGGCCCACCTGGAATTCCTCCACCTGCCAATCTTCAGGCAGCCCATCCAGACGTGTGACCTTGCCCGGAGGTGTGGCGTGTGTCTGAAGCAGACTGGCCCAGGCACTGCTGCCCTGCGAGCTCACAGGAAAGTCAGCGGAGGTGGGGGAGGTGAAGCCCTGTGGCCTGGAACCCGGACTCTGCTGGTGCTGCTGTTGCTGGTGCGGCTCGGGCTGCTGCACTTGTCGCATTTGTTGCAGCTGCTGCTGCTGCTGCTGCTGGTGCTGCTGGTGCTGGTGCTGGTGCGGCTCCGGCTGCTGCATTTGTTGCATTTGTTGCAGCTGCTGCTGCTGCTGTTGCTGCTGTTGCTGGTGTGGCTGCAGCGGCTGGTGACAGTTGGGTCGCTGTTCAAGCAGCTCAATGGCAGCAGCAGTTGCAGCCAACTGCCCAACTGCACCGGCTGGTGCTTGCCCAGCCACGGCTCCAGCACCAGTCACACCTGCCGGCCTCGCGAATCCCACCAAGCCCGCATTCCCAGCTTGCCCCGTCACTATTGCTGGCCTTGTGCCACTTGCCTCGCCTGCACCACTGGTGTTAGGCCCGTCACCCGCCAACCCTGCTTGCCCCGTCATTAGTGCTGCCCTAGTGTTGAGGTTGGGGTTAGGGTTCAAATTGGAGCTAGGGTTAGGATGAGGGTTAGGATTAAGGTTGGAGTTGGCATTAGGGTTGGCGCCTGCTGGCCGGGCACCGCCGGGCATGGGGGAAGGCGCCGCGCAAATGAGTATGCGTGTGGTGGTGCCCGCACCGCCCGCTAGCTCTGCACCGTCCTCCCACACCTGGGTTCAAATTAAGCCAATTCAATTCAAGTCAAAAGGTGATGTTCGCACTCCGCACCAGCAGTCCACAACGCGGATTACATGAGAGCATGTGAGGTCTTGCAACTGCAATACGAATGCAATCTGTAAGTGAATGATATGCTGATATGATGATGTTGGCTACCAGTGCTTCAGCCATCTGCTGTTCCACTTGTGGGCGACACAGATGCAGAATCCTAAGAATAAGAAACAATGAAATAAAAACAATGAATAATCCTACGAAAGGTGACTCACCACCAGCGTGACGCAGCGCAGCGAGTCGTGTCGGGGGTCGGGCAGGAGGATGCCCCGGCAGTCGGCCAGGATCTCCAACGCAGCGCACCGCAGCTGCTCGCCGCGCCCCGGGATGGCACGCTTGAAGCCCCTGCAGAGCAAACACACACACACACACACACACACACAGACACACACTCGCGTGTGCATGTGAGCCAGGTCGGGTCAAGGACCCAGCCAAGTCATGGTCTGAGCACACACCCGTGTTTGGAGCCCCTGCATGATACGCATACACGCTCACTTAAGCCAGTTCAGACAAGGAAGTCATACGGGAGCTCAGTCAGATTAGGTTTTGAACACAAGCCATGCTCAAAGCCCTTGCAGAGCTCACACACACACATGTGAGCCGGTGCGGGCATGCCAGTGCATGCCATGCGATCAGGTGAGACCAAGGAGCCAGACAAGTCATTGAAGACAATCCAATGTGTTGAGCAAGGCCAGGGCGCTTGAGCCTCCCCAAAAGTTGGCTCAAGCAGAACAAGCGTGACCAGGAAGCGCGACCAGGAAGCGTGACCAGGAAGTGTGACCAGGACGCACGGTCACAAGGAAGCAGCTTATGGCTTCAGAAGATCTGCAACATGCCATGCTTTGATGCTGACTGCCATTCCATTTGGCTTAGAAACTTGGTGGGTCGAGTTTGTATCTGTCCCTGAGTTGCAGGAAACGCATCAACACGGATGTAATGAGGCAACAGGATCCGGTCACCAGCAAAGCATGATAAGGCAGGTAGGTGGTAAGATCCTCACCTTTGGCTGGAAGGTGTGACCGGGGCAGCCCGTGATGCCCGTTGCATGGGTGAAAAGAGTGACAGTGGCTGTAGGGTGCCCACTGCCTGTGTACGTGCCTGCACCCCTTTGCCCGTCCGGTGCCCTCCAGTCCCACACCCCTCCATGCTTGTGTTCGTTCTCTGCCGTGCCCTTACATCACCCTCTGACGGCCTGGTGGCATGTACCGGTGCATCCACTGGGCGGATGTCACTCTCAGGCGGTGTCATGTGCGTCACACGTCCAGAAACCGACGGCCCAGCCGTTTCATGAGTCCGCAGGTCCTTGCTGCCCGATGCGGGATTCTGATCAGCAGCAGCGTCCGGCAGGGGTGCGGTTGAGGGGTATTGTGAGGAGGTGTGATGGGTCTCGGGTAGGGTGCAGGGCTGTGTGGCAGGCAGTGTGCAGATGTAGGGCGGTGGTGATTGGGGTGCTTCCATGGGTACTCCTGATAGGTCGAGCTCGCCTTGCTCTAGCTCCTGCAGCCCATGCCTGTCGGCCCTCGGAGGCGGGGCAGGGGTACGCAAGCCGGCTGCACCTGTCACGTGCAGCAGTGCATAGGTGTGACGCACACAGGTCAAAGGTGTGACCGACACAGGCCAGATGTGTGAGTACCCCTGAATGCATCATCAGTCCATGAACTGCCCATCATGCCGCTCTCTGATGCCTGATTACGATTACTGTTCGTAGCACCTGACAGACAGACAGACTCACTGTGCTCGCAGATTCCCTTGTGTGCATCACCAACAGAATCCATGAAGCCAGCCACCCACAGCCCACCTGTGAAAAAGAAGCTTGTGCGTTCGTCATATTTGGGTGAGGGCGGGGCGTCTAGTATGGTCTCTGCGACGTGACCGATTTCTGCTGGTTGGTTGGCCTGGCTGGGCCCCCGGCTCCCCCCTTGGCCTGCTTGAGAGGCCACTATTTCAGGCGTGCCCAGCAGGCTGGCAACCCCACATGACACCTGTGTATGCACATGTTGAGCAGACTGTAACACTAAGCATAAAAGCAACCAAACCTTCTGGTGCCTGGTGAAAGGGAATGGCGAACAGTTGAACAGATGGATCCTGGCACACAAAGAACGCCAGCTGGCTTTGCACGGAGTAGCTCAAACCGAACCCCACACACCTGTTAAGCAATTGTTGGTCATTTGTTGGTGAGCGTGTTACAAAAACGCACAATGCCATGCGACTGACGCCCAGCAAGCGATGCAATCATTTCTCGTGCTGTAGAATGGAACATTTGGCAAATTAAACAACCAGGACCATCCGTACACCCAATGCACTGCCGCGTGAGTGGGACCCAGCATCAAGCTGCCCTTTCAGCCCACCTGTGTTCCAACTATGTCGCAGCCGGATGAGAACATGCCTCTGGCAGCAGCAGCCGCCGGGCGAGCAATCACATGGGGCAGTAGAGCACCAGTATTCGGGTCCATGGCAAAAGCCAGCTGGCCTTTGCCACCTCGTGCTGCATTCTTATGCTGTGCAGAGGAGGCGGAAAGCCGTGCCTGTTGAGCAGACCAGGCAGCCACTTGAGCGTAGCTTGGGGGTGGTAGGAGTGGCCGGAAAATGATTGTGTTGGGCCGGGCAGTGCCAATACGGGGCAGCTGCACGGTAGGTGGCTGGGGCAGCTGTGCAGTGTGTCCCACTGTGGCTTGCCTTGCCGTCTCTAACAGCCGTTGCAGACAGGGCTGGTCAGGCTGGTGTGCAGCGTGTACGCTGTTGTTGTTGTTGATGATGTTAGTGACCTGGCGCAGTGCTACTGCTGGTGGTGACAACATGTTGCCCATCTCCCGGCCACCCTGCCTGACCGCTGCTGCTGCTGGTGCAGCTGCACCTGGTGCTGGCGCTGGAGCCTGTTCAGGCAGCTGGGGTGCTGCCATGTGCGTGGGATGGAAGGGAGGCACGTCATCCGCCGAGGGGATGCGCCACTCGCGGCCGGCGAACAGGACAGGCCGGGGGGGCACGTCACTGGCATCGCCATAGAAGGGCTCCTGCAGGCAGCATCACGCATATGTATGTTTCCAGTGCTTGCCTTACTTGCCCGGATTTCCAAGGAGAAAGCCATAAGCCTGCGAGGCTAATTGGTTGAGAGTGTGATGTAGTGCCCGGACACTATGCGTGTGTTTGTAGCTCCAGTGAAAACATTGGGCGAATCAGCACAAAGCATAGCACCACACACCCAGTGCGCAAGTAAACACTAACACACACTGTAAGTTGATACATTACATTTATAAACCCTTCAATGACTTGGGCATGGCACAGGCTTTTATTGCTCCACACTTTTGCGCGGAAAAACAACACCATCACTCACCTGGTGTGCGACAGGTGCTAGCCCAAAGAGATCCCAGCTGCTGTGCACCTCTTGGCGTGTGGGTGGTGTCACACGCGGCTTCAACCAGACACTACTACCACTGGGTCCTGCACTGCCAGGTGGGCCTAAAGGGCCATGAGGCGGGTCTGGGCTGTTGGAACCGCCAGGCGGTGGATCAGTTGGTGGCTGATCTGGGCTTGGTGGGTCATTGGGTGGGTCTGGGTTGCCGCCGGGAGGCGGATCATTTGGTGGCTGATCTGAACCCGGTGGATCATTGGGGGGCTGATCTGAGCTTGGTGGGTCATTGGGTGGGTCTGGGTTGCCGCCGGAAGGCGGATCATTTGGTGGCTGATCTGAACCCGGTGGATCATGTGGGGCCTGATCTGGGCCTGGCAATCCGTTTAAGCGCTGATCTGAAGCTGATGGGTCATGGCCTGGAGGACAAGGGTGCTGGTTTTGCGGATCAGGATTTTGAGAGTCCCGTGGGGTCCCCACGCCCGCACCGCTGTCACTGGGGGGCGGGTTGCCTGGTGGTGGGCCATAGTCAGATGGGTTCTGGTCATGGCAGTTTGGTCCTGTAGAGTTTCCTGGCCTTGGCTGATTGCCGCTTGTGTCAGGATTGTGCTTGCCATTGGCACGTGGGCCCTCAGCGTTACCAATGAACCCATCAGCTGGGCCTGCAAGGGAGTGGGCTGAGTGGCCCTGCTCGTGCCAACCCACACGAGTGGTGTTCTCATTGGCATGTGCATCCGGGTGTGGACGGTCAGCAGACAGAAGCCCGGTGACAGAAACACGTGCAACCTCATCACGTGGCTGTGCATGATTGTCTCTTAATTGAGGGTTGGTTGGCCATGCAGCGGGCGCTGAGAAGGGGATGGTGGGGGGACTTTGGGCAAGCAATGTGGAGCGGGAGGGTGGGAAGGGTGGCGAGGAGGGCAGCTGGCCTGACTGTGGGCTGGTGACACGAGATGTGGGCATGGCATCTGCTGCCGCTGGTGTCATGGCAGGTGGCTGTGTGTGGCCAGACGATGTGCCAGGCAACGTTCCCAAGGACACTGGTGGCGCTGCGTCTGCAATGATGTGTGTGCTGATGGGTACGATGTCAGTGCCTTGTTGTGCATGCACGAGTGGCGCTAGCGCTTTAGTGGGCTCAGGTGCCGTGCTCGGTGTGGTGGTAGCGGTTGCAGGCAATGCCCGTGCATGAGACTGCTCCCCTGGACCCTGAAGTTGTGTGGCTGCAGCATCAGGCTGGCTGTGACTGGGCGCCAGAGACCTTGCAGGATGCTCAGTGGCTGGTGTTGCTGAACCTGCAGCCACAACAGCCTGCTGGCTTGCGCCGCTAGCTGATGGCAGGAGCGGCTGTGTGGAAGCCAGGGAAGCTACAGCAGCTGGCGCGCCCTGTGCCAGGGTGCTGGTTGTTGGCAGGGTGGCAGGCAGGTGTGCCCCAGCTGATTCGCTGGCATGCGGACTGCTAGGCATAGTGTCATGTAGGCTTGCTGAGCCCTTCATTGTCACAGCAGGTTGATCAGCCGCTGGCCAAGGATCAGTGTTTGCCACTTCAGGCAGCGGTTCAGCAGGGCCTAGGTGAAGGTATGGTGCTGCTGAGGCATGGCCCACATCAGCCTTGTGTCCATCATGGTGACTCATGCTTGCACGCTGCTTCTCAGTCCCTTGCTCTCCCTCCTCTGCCTCCTCCATGCTTAGGTGCAGCTGTCGCATGGGCGAAGGACGCCTACCCCGCCATGATTTGTCTGTCTCACTGCCCTGGTGTCGCTGTGACCCTGGAGTGGGTGGCAGGTGGTTTAAGGGCTGAGTGGATGGTAGTGGTGAGGGTACGGTTTCTGGGGCACAGCTGATAGGTTGGGTGGAAGGTAAGGAAGGCGTGGAATGGGCGGAGGAGGGGTGGATGGTTGGTGGCTGGTGGGGTGAGCTTGGCAGCTGGGTTGGTGTGGGAATTTGAGGTGCATGGTTGATGGTGACTGTGGGAGAACCAGGGGTGGTGGTCGTGTCAGGGCTGTGGTAATGCATGCTGTGTTGAGTTGTTGTTGCCTCCGTTTGGGCTGCTGGCTGATGCAAGCCAGGTTGGCTGCGGTTGGCCAACATTGCAGGTGATGAAGCGCACTGTACGGGGTTATAAAGACAAGACTGCGGGCTGTGGCCGCTGTCTGGTACTGGGAACTGCACAACCATCGCCTGAGGCAATGCACCTGAGACAGCCTGTGCATCAGCTATTGCCGTTGTGGTGTGACAGCAGTGTGGCTCACGCAGTGTGACAGCAGTGGGACTGGAGGCTAGAACTGGAATCACCATTTCTGGGCCCGGTACTGCACACTCCTCGGCAGCTGGCAGATGGTTTGCAGAAGCAGGCTGGGGTGAAGGCAGGCATGGGCAAGCAGAGCTCCTCCCTGGCGACTCCCTGGCAATGCTTTGAGGTTGGCTGGAATTCAAGGCTGGTGGTTCAGCAGGTGGTGTGCACGTCGTCAGATCAATTACTTCAATGATGCCCACATTGGCTGGCTGGGCTGGAGAGGTTGAAGGGATGTTCGTGTAGCCTGTGGTCCGTAGTTGGCTGGATAATATAGGCAAGGCGGTGTTGTGTTGGGCGTGTGTTAGTGGGTCTCTCATGGGTGGCTGAGGCAGTGCCGCCTGACCATGGGCCACACTGAAATCAGCAGATGCCAGGTGCACTTGGTTTGGGCCTGCCTGGTCAGGCAGTATGGCAGATGTGCCAGCTGGAACTGCTGGCGCACCGGCTCCAGGCAGGCGCTGCTCGGCATCACTGATGATTGCTAGTGGGTGGGGCACTGGACGGGTCGTTGCTGCCAGGCGAAGCGGTGGTGGCTGCTGTGCTGGATGTCTGCTGACAGCTTCTGGCCGGGCTATGCCTGGCAGCTGATGGGCAGCTGTTTGTGAAGCAGGGTCAGGCGGTGTGCACAGCCAGATAGGAGACTCTGCTGCTGCTGGTGCTGTTGCTGTTGCTGGTGTTGGTGCAGTTGCTGCTGGTGTTGCTGCTGGTACTGCTGGTGCTGCTATTGGTGCTGTTGCTGCTGGTGTGGCTGCTTGAGCACCGATAGAAACCGCCTGGCTTCCCGCTTGGGCCGGCACATATGCATTTGACCCTGCTGCCGGGTCCAGGGTAAGGGTTAAAACCTCGGATGAAACAGTGGTAGGCAAGTCAGACACATGTGGGACAGCATTAGGCAGCAAATGAGGCGCAACGTCGGGGTTGGCTGCAATTGGGCTGCCAGTACGTGGCTCGCTCACGTGTGTGCCCCCGGCTTGCAAGCCGGCCGTGGTTGGAATGCTGGCCCTCATGCGTGCATGTGGGCTGGTATCCCCGCTGTTGGCAGCATGGCCATCAGGACCCGTGGCAGGCTGAGTGAGACTGTTGGTGGTGGCTCTGTTACCAGCTGCATCATCACTAGCATTGTCCGTGTTGGCTGTCTGATCAGCAGCCATGCTTACAATGACTGCATCACCGCCCTGGCTACCCAAGCCATCGCCCTGGTCAGAGCTGCAGGGGTCGTCGCCTTCTAGCGACTCGAACAGGATGTCATGCAACACGCGCTGCGCCATGCCAGCGTCTTCCTCCTGTGCATGCATGCGGCCGTCGCCTGCCCCCTCGCCTCCCCCCTTGGCACCTGTTACTACCACGTCTTCTTGGACCAGGTCATTCCGCTGCACCCCGCCAAGCCCGGTGTGCTGCTGCTGTCCTGTGTGTTGCTGTTCAACCTGCACATAGCAGCCATCTGTGCCACTGAAGTTGGTATCCTCTGCTGGACATGAGGCATGTTGCTGGGCCGGCACAGGCCCGCCCACGCCAGTCGTACCACGCCTGCCAGATGCAACGGGCGAGGACAACAGCACCACATCTTGAGAAACCTGCTGGTGACCAGAGGCTGGTGACCCAGCCACCTGCAATACCAACAGCTGCTGCTTTGTGTCCTCACTGCACTGAGGTGCATCATGCGCCTGCTTGGGTCGTGGGGAAGCTGCAGTGGTGGAGCTATGAGCGCGAGAAGCAGGCTGGCGAGTACCAACCCCAGTGTTCTGCGGAGAGACCGCAGGAGTAGGCTCACGGCCTTGGGCAGTAGCAGTACTAGGAGCATGCCTGGCGGAAGGGCGTGCTATCCCCTGCTGGTTAGCGAGAGGAGAGCTGCGGGCACGGGGGTTTGCGGTACCAGACGTACCCTGGGCTGACGGACGTGCTGCTAAGGGTTGATTGGCGAGCTGCAGCAGCAGCTGAGCGCGCCTGCTGGCTACCGGTCCTCGCCTCTCCACAGCACCACCAAACACCTTGCGCTTGGCAGCAGGACGGGATGGTGCCTGAGACGCCCCATCACATGCAGGCCCCGCTGCACGCCTTGCACGTGCAGCAACCTGCTGCATGCCCCGCTTTGCCTGCCTGTGCTCATCCCCACCTTCTTGCATCATCTCAGCCTTGCCGTCTTCTGCTACCGGTGCTGCAAAGGCAAAAGCCACGCCAGTGCTGCCTGGTGCAGCCCTGCTCCGCTGTGCCGCTTGTCTGTTACCTTGCTGGCGATTGATGTGCACAATGTGGGTGTTAGCCGAAGGAACGTTCTGCTCAGGCGTGGGGCTGCTGCTTAGCGGTTGTTCTGTGGCACAAGCAGGGAAGAGCGGACGTGGCAGGCCATGGCGAGCGGAGCTGCCAGGTCGCACACTGAAATCTGTGTCTTTTCTGGGGATTTTCCTTGGGCCAGACCGTGCTGTTGCATGGTTCCTCAGCAGCAATGGCGACGTGACTGGTTGTTGAGTAGGTGATGCAGCCTCTTCAACAGATGTCGGTCCTGCCGGCAAAGCACATGCAGCAGTGTCCACAGCATGTTGCAGAACTGGACTATCAGGTGTTTGGTCGCCTGGCACACGGCATGCCACCCCATCGCATGCTATGTCTGCAGCTGGCTGGTTGCTCATGGTTATTGGCTGGTCGTCAGTGCTGGGGCGACGCCGCTTTCTGCGTGTATACACGGTCTGCTGGCCAGTGTCACCCTTGATAGCTTCCACAACTGCCCCGTGCACCGCAGCGGCTCCCTGGGATTTCTGTGGTGCTTGCCTTGCCTCCACAGTTGCACCAGGCACACAGTCTGCAAGCCTCCCCTGTGCTCCTGGTGCAGTGTGTGCAGCACCAGCGGCCTCAGCAGCCTCTGACAGCCTTGGCTGCACAGTCGCTTCACCACAGAGTACAGCAACCATGGTGCCTGCTGGATGGGCATCTGACCTGCCCGGAACAGCTGTAGCACTTTCTGAATCAACGTCCCCATGCAACGGCATGGCCACAGCAGGTTCCACCTGACCAACATTAGCGACAAGAGCTGGCTGCTGATTGACAGGGGGCCCTCTATCGCGTCGTGCAACGGGGAGGGCGCAAGGAGCCTGAACGTCAGGCGGTGCCCGGGGCTGCATAGCGGCAGCTGGTGCATGCAGCACGAGGCTTGGGGGCGGCATGGGCAACGGTGTAAATGCAGGTATGGGCTCAACGAGCTCTTGAGGTAGAGTAGGGTCTGTGGCTATAGTGGAGTCAACTGCAGTAGTGTTGCTGATGGTGGCAGTGCCTTTGGCTGGCAAGGGGCACTTGTAGGCGCGTTTGATTGACGGGTGCATAACCGCTAGGTGGGGTGGTATCAGGCCTAGGATAGTCACTTTGTGACCGTTGGCTGACAGTGGTACGTTAGACGGTGCAGATGCGGGTGGCTGGGTACCGGAGGCATCAGTGGAGCGGGCCAGCGGGGCAGTATTGGTAGGCGGGTATGGGGCGGGTACACAAGCCTGGGGCAATGGTGTGGTATGTGGGGGCGAGTTGCAAGTGGAGTGCGTGGGTGCTGCATTGTTGAAGGGTGGGGCAGTGACAGGCTGGTGCATGTGTGCCGTTGCAGTTGCAAGGTGCGCGGGAGCAGAAGGAGCGGGACGTGCCGAGGCCCGAGCAGGGAGAGCAGAGGTCAGGCCGAGATGGGCCCTGCCAGCCTGTTGCCTGCTCGACAGCCCTGTTGGACCTATCAACGACACACCAGAGCTGTCACGGAGCCGCATGGCCAGACGCATACTTGGCCGTGTGTTGTTGTTGCCGGAGGCACTGACTGGATCACCAGCCAGCCTTTCGTGTGCTGCTGCAGCTTGCCCAGGGTTTACCAACCCCATGCCCGTCGCTGTCACCGCTGCTTGGCTGGCGGATGCTGTCCCTGCAGCCTTTTCTGACCTCCCAGATTGCCCCGCTTCCACCCCGCTCACTGGCTTCACAACCACTACCCCCGCCGTTGCTCTGTCAGCCTTTCCAGCTTCCTTAACGGGACGCGCAGCTGCAGCCGCTGTGAATTGATCCGACTGGCGCGCTGTGGGCGCCATCAACTGACCAGCTGGTTGCTGTTGCCGCACACGACCAGGGCGCAACTGCAGCCCAGCAGAGTTGGGCCGCTTGCCTTGCCCCACTGTCACAGTTCCCTTCAAGTCATGCTGTCCTGCAGCCCTGTGCACGCCATGGCCTCTAACGCAGTCTGGGTCGTCGGTTTCCTCATCAGCAGGGCCATCACTTTGGGGAATGACGGGGTCAGGAATTGATCCTCCTGATACGTGATTTTGCTGCTGCTGTTGGTTCCATTGACCATGTAGCTCGTCCTGATTTCGCTGGTATAGCTGCCGTTGCTGCTGATATCCTTGGTGGTGAAGTTGTTGGTGCGGCTGATGTTGTGGGTTGTGGACGCTATGTTCCTGGTCATAACAGGAATGATGTTCATAAAGTTGCGGTTGCTGTGGTAACTGTTGTTGGTGCTGCTGCTGGTCATCGCTGTGGTAAGAATATAAAAAATGTTGGTGAGGTGGTTGGTAGAACTGTTGCCCGTTCTGCTGGCCACAGTCTGGCAGCCGTGGCTGCGGCTGAAGTTGGTGGTCATAGTCTGAATGGTGCTGGTGCTGACCTGTCCAGTGCTGCTGCTGCTGCTGGTGGTCCTGGCCCAGCCCTGAGTGGTCCAGGTCATTCGGTTGCTGTACATGTACATCACGTGGCAGGTCCTGCTGTTGCTGCTGGGTGTAGTGTTGCCACGCACTGACTAGAGGCAAGGCAGCTGGCTGGTGAGCCCAGAGTGGACCAGGACCACCAGCATTGGGATTAGGCTGCAGGGGTAGCAAGGCAGAATTGGAGTTGGGCACGTCCGCTGTCGCTGCTACGGGCAGGGGATTTGGATTTGCAGACAGACTTGCATGGGCTGCGGGAAACCGAGAAGAAATGAAAGCCTGTGTGATACGGTCAGGCTCTGGTGCCATGCATGGCGCGGCAGCAGCAGCATGGGCGTGGGTGGGAGTGGATCGGTTGAGTTGCAAGGTGGGAACGGGCGAAGCCGGTCCAAACGACGGTGCAAATGTCAACGGGGAAACTCGGCTGGCCTGCCGCATGCCTTGCCGCTGGGAGGCCGCAAGGGAGGATGGCGTGGAAGCAGCATTCAGGGCCCGCCTGCCTGTTGCCCTGCCCTGGCTTGACGGCCGCCTGCCCGCTGTGCTTGTTGGAGGTGCCAGCCAGGGCACAGGGCTGCCTAGATCTTCCATGTCACCTGCAAGACAAGGTCATCCTTTGTACGCCTTTCTCTCTTTTAGCTACGTCAATCATATCAGCTTGCAGGTCTGGAGCAAGACAAGATGTGTACTGCCAGAACTGCTTCCACATTCCATACCAGGGCAACTGAAGGATATCTATAGATGGATTCAACAAAGCTTCACAACCATGATCACACGTAAGCAACCTCCGTACTGGATCTGATGCAGTTCGTCTTGCCTCACACCAGCCTCCCACGTACCCCTTCTTCGATTCAGCTACGTGGCTGTGTTGTTTTACTTGATTGTGTGCTGAGCTTTTCAAGATGGTCAAGAGGCACAGGCCACAGGCAGGAAACACACGTACCTGTCAGCGCTGTGCGGGCATAGTGACGCTGTGACTGGGGAGTAATGGAGGCACGCCGCTGCTGGCCCCCGTGAGCATCACTTGGCCATCCCCCACTATCCTGTTGCTGGCTTAGGCTCCCAGCTGCACCTTCATCCCTACTGCCCTCCCCATGTTGCTGCTGTTGCTGTCGCTCTTGGTCTTGGCTAATGGACTGGTCTGCAGCCCACTCAGCACTGTTCCCAGCTTGCTCCTCCTCCTGTTGCGGCTGTTCAGAATTGCTTCTAACAACCCATTTGCCATTGCGCTCTTCCATGTGACCGTGCCTCTGCTGCTCATGCTCCATGTCGGCTCCACCATGCGATTGACCGTAACTGACCTCGTCCTGCTCCCGCCTCTCAGCGTCGTCATCTTCCCACCAGGCCATGTCTGCTTCCTGCCGCTGTTGTTGTTGCCGCTGCTGCTGCTGCTGCTGCTGCTGTTGTTCTCCATCACCATCAACATCCCACTGTTCCTCATTTCCCTCACTGTCCAGGATATCATCAATGATTTCCAGCGCCCCAGTCACATGCTGTGACCCATGTTGAGCAGGACTAGCGACGCCTAGCTCGGATTCAGGCTCAATTCCTGGGTGACGCTGCAAGGCAGCAGGTGGTTCATGTGCGGGACCGTCAGCATCTGGCTGTGCTGCAAGCCCCGGCTGTGCAACCCTAATGCCGCCCCCAAGTAAACCCCCAATGTGTCTTTCAACGCCGCCAATTCCCTGTCTTTCAACTCTCAGAGCTCTGTACTCAACGTTGATACTATTTGCATGTTGGAGACTCCCATCCATACCCTCTTCCACCTCTCCCTCCACGTCATAAAGGCTCCACCCAGCACTTGCAGGCGGCATTAGATCGTCTACTGCTGCTGCCAAGTCAGGCAACTGCTGGGCACCTTCCTGCTTGCCTACTGAGGCAAGCAGCCCAACAAGCGCTTGCGCAGCCGGATTGCTACCCTGCTGTGGCTGGTCCTGGTGTACCATGCCATGCGGACGCGGCTGCGACAGGATTGCTTTTGGTGTTAGGGCATGGGTGGGGCGGGCTGTGCGGCTGCGGTCAGCTGGGCGCTGATAAAATGGCCCATGACCTGCATTCACTGCTTTGTGAGCAGTAGGCCTTCCCTGGCTCAATTCATTCATCTGCTGCTCGTTGTCAGTCATGTCATTGGTGTAGTCATGCTTCAGAAAGCGCGCTGGCTTACGCTGGCTGCCGCCAATGTTAGCACCAGGCAAACGGGACCTGGGGCTGTCATCCAATGCAGCATGCCGGTCAGCATCTGGGTCTTCTGAATCAGCATGACTGTCGCCCATGTGCAGATCGTCAATGTCATGCATGGCTGCATCTTCTTCGCTGTCATAGCCAGCACCGCCTGCAACGCCTTCACTTCCTTGCTCATCACCACTGGCTGCAAGTGTGACATCACTGTCCTGCCCACGTGGTGACAGGTGACCACGTGCTTCAAAAAGGTCACCCTTGTCAGTTTCAGGAGATATTGTGACATCACGCTGGTGATCAGGTGGGGAGTGTGACCTTTCGGGCAAAAGAATCTCATCTTCATCACTGGGCAAAGGTGTGACATCTGCATCAGGTGTGACATCGCTGCCGCTGGCAACTGGTGACTGCAGCCGGTGCCGCTGTCGCAGCCGCTGGCTGCCAGACAGCTGCTGCCTGGCTGCTGAGTCCGCCTGCATCAGCCGGCTCAGCAGCACAGCTGGTGTGAACGGTGGCACACCAGCTTTCCGTTTCTGCCACGTGCCCTGCTGTGTGCCCACGTGGGCAGTGGATGGCGGGTTAGGGTTGTCGCCCTCTAGCTGTGTGGCTGGAATGCACCAGGGTGACCCCAGAGCAGCGGTGGCTTGTGCCAATGCTGCTTGAGCCTCAATCCTTCCCATCACAGCTGCGCCATCCCCTGTGTTTGGCATAGTGTGTTCTGGAGTGGGTTTCTGGCTTGGTTGCCCAGAGCTGCTCAGCCAGCTAAGCTGCTCCAACCCTCTGTGTGTAGGCACATCTTGATTAGCCTGTCCATGTTCGTTTTCAACCCCATGGTAAGGGTGTTCAGGAGCCTGTGTTGCATGCCGGCTGGCATGGCCAAAGGAAGGGATGCGTTGACTGCTGGGTTGAGTTGCAGTGCCCAAGTTGTGCAAGCGGACTGGCCTGTTTTGGGGTAGCAAGGTGTCTGGAATGACTTGCAACTCCTGAGATACGCCTGCTGATTGCATGGGTGGCGTGTGCGCAAGGCTGGAGAACAGGGGTGGTGTGGGATAAGAGTGATTGAGATTCGACTGTTCAACTAATGGTGAAGGAGAGATTGCTTGTAGGTCGTTTGCGACTGGAGGATGCTGGCTAGCAGGCAGCTGGGATGCATGAGTAGCTGGCTGGCGTTGGCTGGGCATGGCGTCTTGGCTGGCAGCTGGCCAGGCAACAGGGGAGGCAGCTGGCTGGCACTGGCTGGGCATGGCGTCTGGGCTGGCAGCTGGCCAGGCATCAGGGGAGGCAGCTGGCTGGCGCTGGCTGGACATGGCGTTTTGACTGGCAGATGGCCAGGCAGCCGGGGAAGCAGCTAGTTCACCCTGACTGGGCTGCAGTTGGCTGGCACCTGCGTTCCAGCTACCTGGCACCTGGCTGGCAGGCAGCTGCAGTGAAGTTGCTGCTGCTGCCTCAGCCAGCTGCGTAAGCCCATACGGCAGCGAAACAGCCGGCAGCTGGCTGGGCAAGGCGTCTTGGCTGGCAGCAGGCCAGGCAGGAGGGGAAGCAGCTGGTTCACCCTGGCTGGGCCGTAGCTGGCTGGCACTTGCATTCCAGCCACCTGGCACCTGGCTGGCAGGTAGCTGCAGCGGCGTAGCTGCTGCTGCCTCAGCCAGCTGCGTAAGTCCATAGGGCAGCGAAGCAGCTGGCAGCTGCGACAGCAGTGCAACTCCCTGCTCCTGACTTAAGCCATAGCGTGCACCAGGCGTACCGCCTGGCTTCTGTGTACCGTACTGTCCACGTGCACCCTGACTTTCCTGTTGTACTGGCGACTGCTCGTTGAAGCTGCCCTGACCATGCTGTTGCTGGTCCAGCAGCGGCTCCAGTGGGCCACCAGCTGGCTGCTGCGACTGCAGCTGGCTGGATGACTGTGGCCATGTGCCAGCAACTGGCCCAGCAACAGCTGCTGCTGCCAGGGCTCTTGCAGCCTTCCCAGCCAGCCCGTCACCGGTTGCGCCTGTCATGTGGTTGGCTGGCTGCGTGCAAGCCAGCAGCCGTTGACAGGTGTCACCCTGTGCCTCAGTAGCATCAACCTGGCTGCCAGTGACCCGCTGCCCATGGCCCGGCGTGCGTTCTAAAGCCCCAGGAGCACGCATGGCATCATCCTCAACCTCAACGTCCATAGGCACCTCCGACACGTATCTATCGGGCACGCTCATGCCATGCGGGCCACGTGCATGCAAGCGTGCACCCACCACGCCTGCATGCACACTGACTGCTGCCGCAAGTTGAGGCACGCCTGCCTGTGCATGCAGCTCATGCCCACCGACACTAACAGGGTTCCTTAGTTGCTGTTGGCTAGTGCCAGGAGGCACTAGGGCTACGGCATGCGCGGCAGGAGGAGGTGGCAGTAATGCTGGATGTAACAACTGTCCGTGCCCTGTCTGGTGCTGGGCTGATCCAGGCACAGGCTGCTGGGTTAGAGCAGTGCCTCTAGCCGTCTCATCTTGTGACCCTGCTGAGTCAGGCACCTTAGGATTAGGACTAGGACCAGGACTAGGACTAGGATGGCGCAGCGCTGGTGCACCCTCTTGTCCAGGGCCTAATTGCTGGGGTTTGGGGGGGCCGAGTTGCTGCTCCGCATCCGCTGCTGCACTAGCCCTGGCGTTCGAGGGTGATGATGGTCTGGTGATGGCAGTGGCAGTGCCTGACTTGACGCCAGCTTGAGCCAGATGGACAGCGATCTGAGCAGCGATGGCCTGCATTGCGAGTACATACAAAGGTTCACAGAAATGAGGCGCGTGTGAAAACTGAAAAGACTACAGGGTGTGGGTCTCAATTTCGACCCTGCAACGGCAAATTATTTCGTTCTCATCTTTGGCCTCTTTTCCTTACTTCAGGAATTCAAAAGCATCATGGCAAACGGGCTTTCTGAACAGCAGCTTGACTTATGTGACAACTGACCAACATTATTCACGTCTTTTGTGTATCTCGCCGATAGCTGCAGGGCCACAGCTCTCAGGTGTGATCATTTGGGAACAGCTCACGTGCAGCACATGCCAGGGTAGAGACTTTATGGGAACTAAACTAGTGGCATGCATCCGCCTTGTCAACCTTGATGTCTCAAAACAAATGAACTGCTGTAGCATCTGGATAACTTACCTCGGTTTACGATAAACCTTGTGCACCTACTGTGATCCACTCAGCTTGTCCTGCATGTCGTCCGTCTCTCTAATTGTGTGTCTGCGTCTCTGTGCCTCTGTGCAATGCTCGTCATAACACTCCATGCATGTTCATATGTATATCCGTATGTGTTTCCCATCTCACCGTGAGGTCGGCCCTGACCGCTTCCACCGCAGCACACAGCGGCCGTGGGGCGCGGGGCGGGGAGGCGGGGCGCGGGGGCAGCTCCCCCCCGCAGCGCTCCCGCTCCTCCTCCCACATGGGTAAGAGGGAGGCAAGCAGGTGCTGACTCTCAGAGGCGTCCTCAAGCCGCACACGCACAGCCTGAGACAGGGCAGGCATGGTTAAGAATCAGCGCTGTGAACAAACCTTATCCCTCATGCTTAGTCCGTTATGATTGGCAAGGAGGACAAAGGATGTGCAATCAACTGCATTCCAGGCACATCTGCTGGGCGCTGATCAGCTGGGAGCACAGTAGCGCAACCAGCGACAGGAATAGACAGATTGCATGCCGTAGCGTAATAGGTGCACATAGCTCAGCAACCACATCATGACAGTATCCAGCCTGCAAAAGTTAACGATGCATGCAGAACGGCCTAACTGCTATTAAGCCCCTATCCGCTAGCCCTCACCTCTTGTCTGTTCATGATGTCTTCCACGCACGCATCTAGCTCCAGTTCACACAGCGTCTGACGCTCGGGCCGCCTACACACACCATACACACAGCAGCAGCACTGAACTACATTATCGATCCAATGTGAAGCCAGTCAGTGGTCAGCTGAGCTATGCTGCAGTATACACATGGAGACCCGCACACTACTGCTTATACGCCCAGACCCAGCAAGCAGCAGGCATTCGCTTTCTACTAATCATGCTTACAGGCCACAGAGTGCAGTGTGCAAACAAGCGATGCAGTGGTGCACGCCAAACAAACAGTTAGCAAGTAGCATTCTTACGAACTCTTGCTTGCACACCACATGAGTAAGAAAGTAACCGAGTGATCGCGGCGAGTGGCGTTTGGATCACTGAGATCACTCATCACTCGCCTCCTGGCCGGCAGGTCACTTCTATCACTCCACTTGTAGTGTGAGGGTGTGGTTCGCGTGGTCCACACCAGCTGAGCCTGCTGCTGGCTCTGCATGGCGGTGAGGCCTGGAGTGAGAGGCATGGGCTGGCCGTGACGGGGGTACCGCATGGGCAGGGTATGGGGTGTGCGTTGGCTGGGGCTGGGGGGCAGAAGGCCGCTGTTCTGGGGCCCAGAGCCTTCATAGGCCACGACCTGAGATGAAGTAAATGTAGACAGATGAAAACGAGTGTCAAGCCTGGACTAGTGAAATGGACCTCAGGGACCGAAGTCAAGCAGGATTGAGTGAGTGAATGAGTGAGCGGCACGCACATCCGGGCAATGATGTGTCCGTAATGCAAGGTACAGCTTGAGAAAACTTCGTGGCGATCCGTGCAGGTTTGTGAAGTGCACTGTCCTACCTGACCAGGCCAAGCGAGCATAACTAGTGCCTAGTCTAGGATTGTAGTCGTACTGTGCCATGCTACTGCAAGAAATAGCCCTTATCTATACGATTTTCTACTGTCCACGGCATGGCACAACCCTGCACAGGACTCAATGCAAGCTCTCCAAACTTGGTAGAACCAACTCCACACGCACAGGCATCCTGCATGACCCAGTGCATGCTGCTCCTTCCCAACCTGGTGTCCATGCCGGCTGCAGGGTGGGTCCCAACCAGGGCGCATGGCGGGTGCATGCGGGGGCAGCGGCTCGCGGAACAACGCGCGACTGAGCTTCACATGACCCATGCCAAGCAGGTTGAAGTCAATCTGTGCGCACATGTGCACACATGCCTGTGCTTTTATGGAGGCGTTGAGAAGTGAGTGGCAAGCGAGACATGCTATTTGCTCACATGCACCACTTATTTCTGCACCACTTACACAGATGGAGGCACTTGCACGCCACGCATCAACACAGCGGCTGCGTTAGAAGGTCTATTCCTGACGCACCTTGATTTGCAGCAAGAAGGGTATGTGTGATTCATGAGGCTGCATGCGCTTGCCCATGACTGACCCGCTGCCCAGCAGCTGAGCAGCACGTGACACGTCCTGAGGATTGTACCTGACATGGAGGGCGTGCATGCACGGCGCTCGAGCACTCAGTGCGGTCATAAGCAACAATTGTCAAACCAGTGGAGTGCCAAAGCCATGCCAACACAAACACAGCACACACGTTCACATGGGCACGCTCAATGTGTGCACTGCACATTGGCTTTGTGCCTGACATGGAGCACATGCATGTATGGCAAGAGAATGCGAAAGACGTCGAGTGCCGAGCCCATAATAATAGAGGAGGCAGAAGACATTGAGCGCCGAAGTCATGATTTGCTATGGGATTGCACAAAGTAAGGTTCAAGGAAGTGCACATTCAAAGAGAGCTCATGATGTGGCCGTACGTTTGTTGGCTGGACAGACGTGACTATGTCCACACTCATGTGCACTCGCACTCATGCACAGATTGTCAGAGAGACACAACAACTGTTTATCAAACAAGGCTGCATGCAGAAACTGTCAGAGGGGCACGACAACTGTTCATCATACAAGGGGCTCATGATGTGGCTAGACAGGCATAATGTTGGGTACACTCACAAAACAACTTTGATGTAGAGTTGCTCTGAAGGGTGATAGCCATAGAAGGGCCTAGCACGTACCAGCTGCAAATTGTGCACCACCTGCATGCAACATGTGACATGGACATGACTATCGATCAAGGCACATGACATGCAGCGCACGCAGTGTGCTGAGCGTATACACATGGCTGTTCTTGTCTGCAACAACGTGATATTCAAAGCTTGTTTTAAGCGTAGTGCGCACTGGCTGTTCCTGTTGTCACCCTGTCTATGCCTGGATAAGCCTGCTCCCAATGACTCTGTGTCGACCTGTCGTTTTGCCGTGCCATGTGCATCCTCCCCTGGCGCTGTGTTCTCATGCTGCACGCCTGCCGCCTGCTGTGCCGGGCTCAGCTGCATGGTGGCCTCCAGTGTGTGAGCCATGCGGCGCAGCCAGCCAGCCGCTGCATGCATGGACAGGCGCCAGATCAGATACCGAGTACAGTGAGAACACCACGACTGGCTAGCAACCATAGCTTGCTGAGCAGGTCAGATCGGACTCATGGGTAATCGATTGTGAAGCAGGCAAGATAAACAAGCAGCACACCGTCTGCAGGGTTAGGCAGGGTCATGACTTAGCAGAACAGTAACAACGCCATCTGCGTTCCGCCCCATTGCCATGCAGCCAAGCACTGGTGGATGGCTTGTGGTGACATGCCTTACCCTGCAGGGGTTCCTGGGGTAGGTCGTCATCATAAGGCACGTAGAAGTATGGGAATGCCTGACAGGACGAATATGCAAGGGCGGCAGGTCACTTGTAAGCACATGCCATTTGTCACTTGTCTGCGCGCTGGCAATCCGTTTACAACATCTTCTGTGGCTGTAGCTCGTAACTTTCATATCGGTCAACCATGCGTGAGAGCGTTCCCCACGCCTCTGATCCAATCCTGGCTTGACTAGCAAATCATGACGTCAGAATCTGTCCATGCATGTATCACCTTGTGGATATGCAAGCAAGTTTTTTGACCTGCTGGTGTGGACCCATACACCCGTACCACGGGTACCTGCGGCGAATGTCACATCATATCAACTTCGTGCCATGCAGCGCATAGCCTGACGCATGCCACGACTTGGTCCATAGCCATGCAGTGATTGATGAGCGCAATACGTACCCCTGCTACAGGCCTACACAGCGTTACGCTGCTTGGACAGAAGATGCGTGCCCATGAGATGTCTTGATGATACTTTGGGTGTGACATTTAAGCGGGTGCTTGGAATGGTAAATCCTGCTCCGCACTCACCTCACGGACTGCTGTGCCTTCAAAGAATGAGAAACAGACATCCAGGCCGGGTACAGGAGCTGCCATATAGTAATCAATCGCCACCAAGCGCACGAATATAGGCATGTCATGGCGAGTCATACCGGCCACAAAGTTGGTAGTGTGCCGGCCCTGTGAACTCAGAAGCCGAGTTGCTGGTTTTCTCGCTCATCACACATGCAACACATACACAGTCACACAGCATTCCCAGCACAGGCGTTTCTTTTCAAACTCGATCCCGGGCAAATCTGGTGAGCATCAAACGTCAGCAATCGCATAAGGTTCAATGGTGTCAGCATGCGACACCACAACAGTGCCACACAAGTGGGTCAACACATCCACTATGGCGTCACCCGGCGTTACGAGAAACACGGATGCTGTAGAATGCACTGCAACGAGCCACGCTGAATCTATGATCCAGCTGCATGCCACTCCCGGTCCGTGCAGAATAACTCCGGTCAACATCCGTGCCGGTTGCTGGACTCATTGATGCGGAGTTCTGGCGCATTGCCACCTTCTGTTACTGCTTGGCAACAGCCGATGGTAGACCTAGGCAGCTGTGCGTTGTTCAAAGCCACCCGAGATCGGTAGCCACTAAGCCAGCCAGTTGATAACGGTTGCAGTAACGTTGATCCTTTGCTGTTGATCCTTTGCTGGGTGCGCATGGCACGGCGAGTAAGACCGGCCTTACACACCATTGCCAGCTGCTAACGGGATCCAGACACGATGGCACCTTCGCAATTTGCGGTCGGCTTTCTCAAGAGTATGTTTGTGACCATCTGTAGTGAAATAGGTGACAAGACCTTCTTCATCGCAGCTATATTGGCCATGAAGCATTCGCGATTGGGGGTAAGCATGCTATGGAGTCCGCCCGTAAACACCGCTCACCCGGTGTCGCCATTCCAAACCACAGCATACACGATCCGACCCAACCTCTATGCAGGTGTTTGGTGGAGCTGCTGCAGCCCTGTTCGTCATGACAGCTCTTTCCGTTCTGCTCGGATTTGCAGCACCAAACTTGATCTCTAAAAAGTATACCCATATGGCTGCGACCGCCTTGTTCTTCTTCTTCGGGTGCAAAAGCATTTACGACTTCTTTACAGCCAAGCCCGAGGTGAGAAGGGAGTCTGCTGCTCATTGAGGCCAAAGCAGTTGATGTGGGGGGACATTGGAAATGAGGGGTGATACTGATATTGAGTACTCTCATGGCACACTGCAGGACGAGCTTGCGGGAGTGGAGGAGGAGCTAGCTGCAGCTGACAAGTCAGCCAGTCAGAAGAAGGAAAAGAATGCCAGAGTTGCGTCCGTCCTGGGTGCATTGCTGTCACCCGTGTTCCTCAAAGCTTTCACCCTGACGTTTGTGGGAGAGTGGGGCGACCGCAGCCAGATAGCAACCATTGGGTGCGTGATGTCAAGTCGTGGCCATGTGAGGCTTGGGAATTCATTTCTACTGGCTTGTGGCCTTGTGCCACAGGCAGTGTGCCTTCTCGCCCTGTTTGCTGCTGAATTGTAGATGATTGCATGGTTGTCAGAAAAACATACGTTTTGTACCAATTTGGTTTGGGTTTGACTGCATGGCATGTCGCCCACGCTCAGCCCAGGGCACATTGTGTCACACAGCGTAAGCACACACAGACGTTGACAGCCACCCAGGGAGGTTGTTCATACGTCTAGTGTTGTGAACGTGCATCGCTGTCCTCGGTTGCAGGTTGGCAGCCAGTGAGGATCCGTATGGTGTAGGCTTGGGTGGCATTGTTGGGCACGCATTGTGTACAGGCGGTGCCGTGCTGGGTGGTCGACACCTGGCATCACACATCAATGAGAGGCTTGTCCTGGTGAGTGTGACTGTTGCCTGGATCAAAGCGGGCCATTGAGCATCAAATTGAATGACCGATTTGTAGGTTTGAGTGTATTCGAGCAGCAACACAGCTGGAGCTTAATCGCCGGTGCTTTGCAACAACATGTCATGCGTGCGTTTGGGATGATTGTTGCTGTGCATCCATGATGCAACTGCGACACGACTCGCTGCAGTGCGTGTGTGTCTGGATGCCAGACCCCTGTTTTGTTGAACGCAAATCTGCCAATTCTGTGTCCCAACCTGACGTGCCATGCTTTCTTTTGTGGTGCATGCTCGTTGCGCACTAGCTGGTGCCTCACACACACTGAGAAACAGAACTGATGATTGTAAACTTGGCTGCGTGGCTGCAGTTGAGTGGAGGCTTGCTGTTCCTTGCGTTTGGCGTACATTCGCTCCTCACACCCCCTTGAGGATTCGAAAGAGGAGACACTGCCCATCCCAGTCAGCAAGCTAGTATTTAAGAATTATACACGAACTGACTTACTGACTTACAAGCGTTACTCTCATCAAGAGCTTCAACAGCCACAGGATGACAGCAGACAGGCCGGCTGCGTTGAGCTGCTTTCCACGCATTGTTTGCCAAACTCTCACACAGGAACAAAAAATATGTTTGCCAGCTCTGGGACAATTATGGTGAGGTAACCAGTTTCACTTTATCCACCAGAGGTCTCTTAATAACAGACTTGATTCGGCCTGACTATTGACAACGCACCAATGTCACACATGCCGGGATTGAAAGGACTGACATAGTCACAAAAGTGTTGTTCTTTTGTGGCTTGTTGGAGAGTCTGCAAAATGTGCTTTCAGCTTTTTTCCCCGGCAAGATGTGCATGCCTGGGAATAGGTACAAGGCATCTGGTGTAGTGATGAGAGCAAGAAACGACACTTGGCCATGCATGTACACAATGTTCCTCCACAATACGGTGGGTCTCGCCATGCTTGCATGCTTGTCAGGCAAGTGACTTTGCCGCATCCCCAGCCCTGGCATGGCACTTCCTGTGTCCTGCGCTGGTGTCTGGGTTGTTGAGTACCTGGGTATACACTTGGTGTGTTGTATCTCAACTCTGAACCCTTGAGTTATGCAGTGCGTGCTGCTGTAGTGCGCGTACTGGCTTTGGCCGCTACTGCGGCTCGTGCTGCTACCATGCTGTGAAGCCCCCTTCCCTGCGATCCGCTGCTGTGCACGATGAAGTGCAGATGGCTGCCATCTCTATGGAGGACCTTGGTTGCTGCAGTGCCCAGGAATGGCCAGCTCTGACAATGTATGTTCTGCAGTTGTCAGCTGATGGTAGCAGCCAAACTGCAACAGGGGCCTGGAACACTGGCACCTAGGCTGCAGGGTCAGGCTGAAGAAGAACCAGACGCCCATTTCGCAGGCAAAGAAAGCAATGGTCCTGGCCAAAGGCCCGCCAGGCTGCAGATGGGCTGCTGGCATGGGCTGTCACGAGCAATGATGCAAATTAAGTTCTGCGATAGCATCTGACAGCCATGCAGAGATCGCAAGCCATAGCAGCAGATCTGCACAGTAAATGTGTCATCAAATCGGCTTGCATCTGAAGTGCAATCTGACTTACCCGCCACGTATGGTGAAGGCAGCAGCGTCTGAGGCAGCAGCAGCCTCTTCTTCCTTCTGACAAGTGCCCGCATACACGTTTGCAGGTCTCACTAGCCACTGCTGACCCTGCTTGTCCCATGTCACGCCCCTGTATCGACTGGAGCTGGTGCTTTGCACCTTTCCAACCCGCTCTGGACGCCTGTATGCACGCCAGTTGGTGAGTCTGCTAGCTACTCTGCAAAGCCATGCGTGATGTTTCAATCGGAGCTCGTGACTCAAAACATACTAAAAACCAAGAACGAGAATAGAACCAAACATTTCCACACTGACTTCAAGCCGATTGTCGTCGTCTGCACCCCCAAGTCGCCGCAGTGTCTGATCCCGAGCCAGGGCCACCTGCACAGTGTGGGAAGAACAAACATTCTTTGTTTGGCTTCCGTTTGCGTTGGGATGGCAAAACTGAACACCTCCAAAAAATGAAGCTTCAGATAGTGTCCCACAGTTTGTGGCGCCAGGTGTGTGCACCACATCGTCAAAAGGACCGACGATCATCAGATGCTTACAGGCTGCCACCTTCGTAGCTTGACACTCGGTGCACATGGGTTTCCACTTGTATCATATCTGTTTCACCAGCCACTACATAATACATAATACAATACATGGACTTGCATTGCCTGCATGGACTCGCTTCATGCGCTCTTCGCATGCTGTCATGGCTTGCCTGAACTCATCTCATGGCACGCATGGACTTTTGTCTTGGCTCGCATGGACTCGTCTTTTCCTGCGCATTCTGTGCTCTGTTCCTGTATTTTGTGGCTGGTTGCCTTCCTTTCCATCATGATAATAATGTTGTGGAGTGTTAGGGACTGTAGTCTGACTTGTTCGTTTCTGCCTTTTCTGCCTTTGGGCATATTGCTGCCTTTGTTCCTGCCTTTTTTTCTTGCTCAGTGCCTGTATGGAGTGTACGTGCATTGCCGAGCCTGCACATGGCAGGAGTGTATGTACATCACCTGGACGTGCATTAAGAGTGGATCTGCCATTCCTACGTGCATACCCTGGGCATGGCAGCCATCCCATGTAGTGTACGTGCATTGTCTGAGCGTGCCTGGAGAACGCACGTGCAATGCTGGAGCAATGGAGCAATGCTGCATGTGGCCGAGCTCCGTGTGTGCGCAGTGTGCCCCTTGTGTGTACGAGGTCGCCATTACTTGGTTGCTGTGTGTTGCTTTGCTGGTCTGGAGTATCAAGCTGGCCATAACTGCAACTGGGCCGAGGGGCACCATTTAGGGAGCCGCTCGCTACAGCGTCTGTTCCGCGCGTGGTCGTAAAAACTAGCCACAGCGGGACCAGCGCTGTGGGCAAGCCGAGCACACCTTTCGTCCGTTGACAGCACGCTGGTTTGCTATGTTCATGTCGTAGCTGCAGCAGCGCTCGTCTTGTTCCGCGCTCGTGCCAGCCGCGAGTCACACTGATATGAGTTAACGGCAGGGCTCGTTTCCCCTGTCTCTGTAGAGCTTCGGACTCTGCTTAACCTGCGTATCTTTCACTTAGACGCATAGTATTTCCTCTTGACGTAGCATAGGAGACGGTTTGGCTAATTCGTTCGTTGCTCGCCGACAAGGCTTTCGGCGAGCCTCGGGTACCTAGAGCGAAGGTACATTGAAGATATCACCTGTACCTCTTTTCTTCTTATCTTGGACTGTTCACAACCATGCATGCCAGGTGAGACAAGCCTATGCATGGTTTTGGTGCGCTGAGCTCAGCCCGCCTTGTGCAGCAATTGTACGTGAAGGAGGGCAGCAGGGGTGTTGAGCACTGTTGCAAGGCTTTCCCAGCAGATGCTGCGCCAGCTGCCAGCTTCGACAGCAGCACCAAGTGTCTCACATCCTATGCCTGTGAAGGAGCTGCAATGCCTAGTAGCTCAGCAGCTCAGCAGCAGTGATCAGCTCTTTGACAGCGTGATGCTGACCTTGTGATTGTGCCTACTGCATGCAGGGGGCGTGTGGGTCAGGGGCACACGCTCCAGGTCGGCGTTTGCTGAAACTGATGCAATGATCACTGCACACAGCTCTGCTGGGAACAGGCACGGTTAGACTCCTGCTGCTCTGCCATGCTGCACCTGCACCTGCACCTGCTGCTGCCCAACCTTAGCAGCCCTCCTTCACTGTTTGATGGCTCTGATTGCTTATCTGCAGGCTGACACCCGCGCATCATGCAGCCTACGTTCAAGTTGCAACAGTGTTGGTGCGGGGGTGGGCGTCAGGGCAATGCTGCAGGCAATGCCACATTGTAGCCGACACCGCAGGTGAGGTACAGGGGGCAGGCATGAACCCATGCAATTTGTTTACACGCAATACAGCTGCACGGTGGTGCATATGTGGGGTCAGTTGCTCCGACTATTTCAGCGCATCACCGAGTGTTTGTTGATGGAGCTACAACCTTACAGCATCCGAACCCGTGCATATCGTTGGGGCTCAGCTGCATTGCTTCTTGTCAGTGCTGCTGCGGGCATATGCACCAGCATGTTGTGCATGTGGCTGAGCCGCCCCTGCTTGCTGCAGCTATACATGTGAAGCGGCATTGACCAGCCGCTTGTAGCCAGCCTGCCTGGACAAACAGCATGCCCACATTCTGCTGACAGGATGTTGTGTGCTCCACTTACAACTGCTCTCTGTTGCTGTGCCCTTTGTGCAGGCCCCAACCCCATGCTGCACACAATTGCGGGGTTGCTGCACCAGCTTATGATTCATCAGCGTCTGCTTTGCACAGCGAGTCGACTGCTCCTGCACGACCGGTTTCACCGCCTGCCCTGTCATCAGCAGCTGGACGCAGCTTTGTGTGGCGCAGTGCGTCCCCAAGCCCCACAGCGGCTGCATCACGCTCCGCTGTGCAGCACAGGCTGCTCAAAATGCTTCTCTCCAGCCAGGGCCTGACAACAGTGGTAGGCATGGCTGCGGGTGGCCATGCTGTGCAATGGCAGCAGCATCTCAGCGTGTCGTTGGCTTGCAGCAGCTTCAGCCAGGTTTACAGTGTCATGTTATGCACTGCTACCTGATTTCCTATATGCAGCTTCTGCTCATCTGCTGGCTGCATGCACAGTGTACCAGCTGCTGCTGCTCCGTGCTACCGGTACGCGCCTCTTGGCTGCAGTTGTTTGTGTCGTCGTTTCAACGGCATGGAGCAGGTGTACAGTTTTTCACTTCTGTACCATACTGCTGCCTGTATGATGCTTGTATGGGTACCAGCCACTTTCCTGTTTGTCAGGGGTCGCAGGTGAGGTACAGAGGGCAGGCACTGTTTGCCTGCTGCAGCTGCTGTGCTGGAGTGGTTTGTATCTCCCTGCGGCTGCTGTTTGATGGGTGGCATCATCCATCAAGCCTGTATGCGTGCACATGATTCACGTCACGCAGTTCCTGTGCCACACCTTTCACAGGAGGCAAGAAGCAGCAGGCAAAGGAGATACTGCGTGCAGCGAGGGAGGCGCTGTCTGAAGATCAGCTGGAAAGGGCAACTGAGCTGACTAGGCTGCTGGCATACGTCAGCACACTGAGTGATGACAGCTTTGAGGACCTTGACCTCAACACCAAGTTCAAAGTTCCTGCTATTGAGATCTGGGTTGAGGGCAGGAAGCAGCAATCAACAGGTAGGCTTGTCACATGCACACCACCAGCTAGCGCAGAGAGAAGAACTTGCAAGCCAATAATGATGCTCAATCTCAGATCCAGTGTACTCTCAGCTCCAGTGCGCATTGCCAGCAGAAGCAGCTGCTCCAGCTCCAGAACCGCCATGTGCGCTGGATGAACTCCTGCATACACACATGTTACTCACATCAGTCACATGTCACAGCACAGCCCCTCAGCCGCAGCAACCTGCGTGGGCTGCTGCGTGTGCAGATGGGACATGTTGCATGCTGCTGAGCATCATGGTGGCAGTGTCTTTCTGGGACCTGCTGGCAGCATTGAACAGTTGCAACGTGCATACTCTGCAGCTTGCTCAGCAGTGACTCATGGCTACAATGTTAGATGGTAAGCAGCTGACACCACTCGTGGCGGCCTTTGCCTGTGGTCTTGCAGGTATCATGCAGCTGCTGCAGATGGCTGCTGGCGGAAAGCGCGCAAGTCAAGGTGTGCCTGCTGAGCCTCATTGACCTGAACTGTGGTGGCAGCAGCAGCAACAGCAGCAGCAGGAGGCTGACATTGTGTTTAGAAGGTACCAGTGTGCCTGCTTGATAAATGCAAGATGTGCAGATTCTCTGCGCTGCCTGTGCTCAGTGTGCTGCACTCCACAATGCTGCTTGTGGTGCGGGCCTGACTGCCATGGCAAGCTGCTTTTCCCCTATGCATGTTGCAGGGGGGACCCCAAAATCTGTTCTGTATGCGTGGATGAAGCAGCACACGCCTCCAGCAGCACCAACCACCATGGAGCTCAGCAGCCTCATAAACAGCATGCCACTTTCAGATCTGCTGAGGAGCATCCTGCTGGACACCATCTATGCAGTGCCAACCCAAGGGCTGTTCACCTGCAGTGATTCTTACACGCAAGCTGAGGCCTGCGCTCGCCATGACGTCATCCAGCAGCTGCTCAAAGCAGCTCACAGACGGCGACGCGCGTACGTAGCCGCCGCCACCGCTCTGGCAAGACATTCAGCAACTCCTGGGCGCAGGTGGAGGCCATCAGCATCCTGGAGGGCCAGCCAGGCATGCCAGCTGCACGTGCCCAGTTTGCGTGCTACCTTGCGTGCCATGAATACTCTCCGCAGCCCAGCACCTACGACCAGGGCCTACTGCCGTGCTGGTGAGTGGTGGAAGCAAAGGAGAAACATGACAGCCCGTTGCTGGGTGTGGCATGCTTGGCATTGGAGCATTGCCCTGCTCCCATTGGCTCAATGATGCAGCCCAGGGCAGGTCCAGGTAGTAATGTTTGTCAGTATGATGCCCCCTCGACCATGCTGCTTACAGTTGCTGCCCACAACTAGTACCCTTACCATATACACATCTCACTGTGTGCGCGTGAGCCAGAGGTGGCATGATGTGAGAGCAACATTCCGGCGCTGCAGCACAGTGCACTGACCTATGCACAACCCAGCACAGAGCGGTTATTGTGCGCACGCATTTGTACGTCTGGTGCAAGACACCGCATTGCAGGGGGGCGGGGGGGGTTTAACAGCGGAGCATATCATGTCGGACCACTTCGGATGCATCCTTATGGCCTGTAAGGGCTAAATCCAAGGTCTTAATTTGTTCCGAGGTGGTTGCAAAGTGGTGTGGGGGGGGGGCGCGGGGGAGGGGGAGGGGTGGTTTGGGCCAAACCTCGCATTTTGGACATCAACATTTTTGTGTTTTGCCGCGCTCTCCTTACGGATTTGAGGGATTTGAAGCTGCCATCGGATTCAGCTTGACGAGGGCTATCTAAAACCACCCGAAGATTAAACACGAACACACCCACGTACTGTCCAGAATGTGAGGCCCATGGCGCTACCACCTGTTTGTGGAAGTTTGCCATGCAACATCACTGTGATGTCAAGCACCATGGCTTGGCCGTGCCCCGGGAGTGTGTGGTGAGCACCAAGGAGGCCGCTGCCTCAAAAAGTGAAGGAAGGTGGCGTGAAAGGAACCTTTATGCCTGGATGATGGTTCAGATGATGGTTTAGGCATTAGGCACTAAGAACCCAGACAAGGTGATGTGTCAAGTATAGCCTGGCTTTTGTGATGACGCATGGAGGCTGGTTGCCTGGTGCGTGTGCCGTTCTACCTGTTGACTCTTGTAAACAGCAAGGTTATGTGAGTCTGCGAGCCACCTATGCAACTAGGCGGTGGGTCTGCGAGCCACCTATGCAACTAGGCGGTGGGTCTGCGAGCCACCTATGCAATCAGGCGGTGGGTCTGCGAGCCACCTATGCAATCAGGCGGTGGGTCTGCGAGCCACCTATGCAACTAGGGAGCCTGCGAGCCACCTATGCAACTAGGGAGCCTGCGAG
>QAXH01001629.1:0-12614 GCA_004335635.1 Chloromonas sp. AAM2 | reverse complement strand
GGAGGGACTGGCTGCCGACGTGCAAGCGTGTTTCTTGAGGTGTACCCAGGTGTACACCCAGGTACACAGGTGTATCCGACGTTCACATGGCGCCTAGCCGAGTTGCCTAAGCGCCAAAGGTGGGGTTAGGGATCCTGCAGACCCAAATGGTGCTGTGTCTGATACACGGTTATCTGGATGTCTGAGATTAGCATGGGATACCACTCCTCGCCGGTGAGTGTCCACCACAGTGTCTTGTACCGCAGACGAGCGAATGGATGTGGCCACTACTGCAGTTGCTGTGGCCAAGTGTGAACCAAGACCAGGACAGGTAGCCGGGTGAGTGACAAGTAGTGTGCGCGTCCAGGAGCCTGCACAGCAGGTGGTGTTGAGTGTTCACAACGAGTTGCCTGTTGGCATGGTGATATCCGTGCGACCTCTTGAACCTGTTCATGTTAGCAACAACAGCTGTTGTGTGGCAACAGAAGGTGATGGCAACAACAGCAGTTGTTGAGCCAGGAACATGTAAGCTGCACGAACCTACACAACACAACAACACAACCATAAGGGTCTCCAGGTCTCTGGGTTGGTGGATATGCTGCCCGATAGCCATGCGCTCTGATGAAGCAGGCAAATCAATGCATAGACGCCTGTACTGCCTTCAACACGCGACAAACTTTCCGGCCATGATTTCGGACGCTGATTCTCACACTCGTGCCCTTCTAATCACTCGAGTGCCGGAGCCGTCACTCGAGTGCCGAAGCCGGCTTGGCAGGCATACACTGTGCACAAACGATACTCCACAAGCAAATTATGGGTATTCAGGTGTGCCGACTAAACTACCATACATGTGGTACCAGACATTGCAAGGTGTACACCAGATTCGCATGCTGACACCTGCGGGACCATTCTGACCACTTGCGGTGTGTACTTTGGATTTACAGGACTGATATGGGCCTGGTGTCTGACGCATAATGCCACATTTTGAGCCTTACTTCCTATTACCAGGCATTGACAGTGGATCGCGTATGCTTCTACGGCATTGTGATGTCCAGTTGGCCCTGGCCCAACCACAACTGGTGACAGCTCTGCGTCAGCTTCTCAGTGAATGGGCTGCAAAACCTGACACAACTGTCCTTCTGGAGATATCGCTCCGAGTGGCATTGAACCCACTTTATATTGGCTTTATGGTTGTCTTTGGTACATCGGCCCGTGTAAATTCAATCTATAAGCAGGTGAGCCAAGCTCAATGAACGGCACAGGACATGAAGAAAAAGTAACCGCACCGAACTAAACGAACGAAAGATGGAACATTACCACTTCCAGGCTTCAGTTGCGCAATCGAACAATTCACCTACCAACAGATTCTAGTGTTCACACGCTGTCCAGATGCAGGTCAGAGATGTTCGCATCACCGTCTCGAACGATCCGCAGTTGAGGGATTGACATCTCTTACGACGCAGCATTGCCTTGATTGCAGGTTCTAAATGCCAAACCAATGCCAGTTGCTGTCTCACGACCACACTGCGGTGGGTACACCGAGGGTACACCGAGAGCCACACACAAGCAAATCGATCTATTGCGAATGCGGCATCACTCCGATCGATAATTGCGCGGTGCAGATCGCGTGGCGGTGGCAAGTGTGGGCAACAGCCGAACCAGGCTTGCTCCGCTTCGAGCAAAGCACCGAGAGGTATGGCGCCATGTCAGCATGAGCTGATGCAAGCACCAGTGGCCGTCCTAGTAGAGCCGTCCTGGCCACCTTCTATACCTGAAGTGCCAACTGGCGAACATGCGGCAGCTAGGGCCGCTGGATGAAGGGGCTGTGGATGCGAGATATGCAAGTAGCTTAGGCCTGCCAGCGATACATCAGGCCTCTCACGTGCTGCTAGCCCGTCCCACATATTGCAATCCAATGAGACAGGCACATGCCGCTGCAGCACATGCACATCAAGAGTACGGCCAGGCAGCTGCGATTGCGCACAGCCATGCATCCAAACCATGCCTCAAATCTCCTGAGGCGCACGTGCTGCGGCCACACCAGCAAATCATGCACTTGCCCGCTGCGCCTGTGCGCGTAGATTGACTCAGCCACACATGAGCTGCCAAAGCAGCTTGCTGCCGGTGTCATGACTGCAGTCACTGCAGTGGCTCTGACAGTTGCTCCCTCTGCCCAAGCTGTGTCAGGTGCGGTCAGCCCTGTTCACATGTGACCTCCGGCCAGGGCTGATCGGCAATCAGATCAGACTCAACGCACCAGTTCTGCTGATGGCCTGCAAGACGTTGAACACATGCACCTCATGACATGCTTCACCTGGATCAGATCTTGAAGGCTGCTTCTTGGCTTTGTGCTGTAGAGCCAGCAACCCAGAGCCTGGCCAGATGTTTGCTGTTTCTGCTGCACAGGTGGTGGCGGTATTGGCACCCCCATCAGTGGCATGGACTTCAGCAACCAAGTGGGTATTGGGCTGGTACAGCAAGGCAGGAGTTGGGAGTCACGTCAAGCAATGCGATCACTCACACCAATGTGGTCGTGTCAGGATAGGTCGTAAATGTAGCATATGTGGCTGGAGATAGGGCTAAGCAACCGGGGCATGCGGCTGGATTGCAGACGTAGTACCATGAGCGCCACTCGCCTTGGGTTTTTGACTCAGGCACTAGCTTACCGCCTGCTGAACCGTGACTGCCAGGCGTCACATCCAGAGCTTATGCCATGCCACGGATTGTCTTTGTTTTTGTTCGGCAAGGCTGTGGAAGGGCCAAAGGGAGTGGTAAAGTTTGCTGACATGCCTGAAACAGTGACATCTGCATGATACGCTTTTCGGTTTCTATACTTGTGATCTCACAGGATTTGCGCCAAAGGAGCTTCACCAAGGCCGTCATGCGCCAGACGAACTTTTCCAACAGCAACCTGTCCGGTGTCTCATTCTTTGGAGGCCTGGCGGTGAGTCAAACCCAAGTGCTGCACCTTGTTAGGCTGTTCAGGGCTGTGTGGGACCTGAACAGGAGAATTTCAATTGTGGAATGCCACGTTGATCTTGCCCAAGACCGCCGCATTTGCCCAGGGCCTGGCCGATTTGGTGCTGTGTCACTCACCCCCGGGCAACGGCCCCATGCAAGCCCATGACCCACCGTCGCACCTTGGTTTGCTTGGAAAATACAGCAGGCATTGAGGTCATTTAGTGCAGAATCACATGTCACGCCCAAAGCACTGCCTTTTGTCACAAGCATGCCTTGTTCATCACACCCGAAAAGGGACAGCTTGCCAAGCTGAGCTGTTGAGTTGCGCGCAGTTGGGCGCCAACTTCCATGCTGCGAACCTGACAAACGCCGACTTGGAAAGCGGTGATTTCGAGGGCGCTGACTTCAGTGATGCCATCCTGGCGGGTGCCTACATCCAGAACGCTCAGTGGACCAACGCCAACCTCAAGAACACAGACTGTGAGTAGCTTGGATGCAGGCTGACATCGGGTTTGTGGCACGCAGCTGGACATACGCAATCAGTACCAATCTTGGTGGAGGTAGTGTGAAACTATCCGTTGGAGCGGCTGCAAGCAAAACTGTCATTCATCTACCAGATTTACAAGTGGCCTGCTGCACAAACTTAGGCAACAGTCCCACCAGTCACAGTCAGCAAATGGCCACGCTGAGCAAACTGCGCGAAGCTGGCGTGTTGCAGCCTTCCTACTGCTTGCCTTCCCACTGACCCCTTGGATCATCAGGCTGGAATGTGCCCGCAATCCACTAGTTGTAATGAAGCATTCAGATGCTCAGGCTGCAGACTAAACTGACGTTTGGGTGATAGGATACAGACTCCTGGTGGCTGCATTGTGGCATTGAGCTGGCCAGACATTCTCGTCGCCATCCTTGCCTTGCAGGCCTGCGCTTGTCCATCAGGCTGCTGCTTTGCTGTTTCAATGTGATAATGCATCGCTCAGCCTGTGTTACTAAATCGGTTGTGGTATGCTTTCTGCTGCAGGGACCGATGTGCAGATGAGGAAGGATGTCCAGAAGCTTCTGTGCTCCATGGTCGAGGGCGTCAACCCCACCACTGGCGTTGACTCAAAGGAGAGCCTGCTGTGCCCTTGAGGACTGGCAGGGCAAGAGCAACATGTTCGGAGCCTAGAGCAGATTATACTTGGAATTTGAAAGAGAGATCATCAGTTTTGCCATCAGTGATCTGTTCAAAGTAGCCAGTCCTTGTCGGAAGGTCAGACCAGTTTTCCGTGAAGACACACCACTGAACCTGAGAAGTCAAGCAAGAAGTCAAGTCAAGCATGTGTATCGATGGGACAGCAGTGCAGTCAATGATGCCTCGTTGCCACGATGTTATGCCACGATGAAGAGACAACTGTGCCCAATTATACTCAGAAGTAAAACTGGTACTTACCCCGAGCTGGGGCAAACACACGTGATCTCACATGATAACAGTTTTGATGCCCGACGATGGAACTTGCACTTAGACAGCGCAGTTGGTGTCACAAGATTTACATGAGTGAGCCGTTCATGCTCTCGTGGTCAGAATGAGAGATATTTTGGGTTGAGACGAGGCGAACGGTTTGGGACTGGTGCTGTGGGCCCGCCGCGTCTGACACAAATGCTGCCAAGGAACATGCGTAGGGGTATAAATGGACGTGCATCGCCTGGAGCCTGCACTTGCTTGCATGGACCTCAAAGGGTAGGAACTTCCGGTAGGAACAGTCATACCTTCCGTAGGAACGACCGAGAAGGCCCCAGAACTTGCCGACAACTGCAGGGCATGCGCATTGGCGCCAGGTAATGTTGTTCAAACGCCGAGGCCAAGTGTTCATGCCGATGTATCAACATGAGTCACCTCGAACCCTAACTAACCCTAGGTCAGCCCGAGATGGTCACGCATGTATGACATGATGGCCGGGAGGACACACTGCATTTTCGCATATGCACATTGCGAGTTATAAGATCTCCCGATACGCGATGGGGCATCAATCATGCACATGCAGGAAGCGTGATTCGGCACCATGCACCTCACGATGCATCTCACCGTGCCATTCATCATGATGCCAGGCCACAGTTCCTCATGCTCGTCGACTCCATACCAATGCCAATGGTGTGGGTCTGCAATGTTGCCCATGCACGCCACATGCATTCAACCCTGCATACAGTCGGGAGGCTGACTAATAATGCCCATGCATGGCATGCAGGCTGCAACCTTGCCCCATGTGCGCAATCACATGCTCGTGCGCCACACGTACGCAACTTGCGCATGGTGTGGCCCATGTCACAATGTATCCTGAAATAGCTGTTTTCAAGGTTGATGTATGCCAAGCCCTTCAGACTGCATGGCGACGGACGGGCCGCTGGGCGCGTAGCGTCCAGCAGGCCGGAAGCCCGGAGCCAGCATGCTTGTGACCAAGGGCAAATCACTGCAGTGAAATGCATGGTACCAGATGTGCCCTTGGTCACGGTCACTGCAAGAGCCATGACGTGGTCATGGTGTGCATCATGAGGCATGCAAACGGATGGAGGAATCACTGTTTGCAAGGTTATTGCGCACGTCTCCAAAGCTTTGGGTTAAGAGGCCGGCCTTGGGCCAACATCCCCATGGGGGTTGTTCTATGACGTGTTCCGTTGGGGGTTGAGGGGGAGGCTTTCCATGGCAGCATGCATGGTGGAACGCAAACAGTCCATACACTCATCCAAGCCGCCTGAATGCACACTTTGCACGCACTGACCACCCACATGATATGCGTGGAGATGGCGACGTGTGCATGCTCGCACTTGGCCCCCCTTCTAACCTTAACTCCACCCTATGTGCAGCAGCCAACACTGCACACTTTGTACAAACCACCTCCGTCAACCTGATGCACAGCACACCACGTCAGGCTATGACTTGGGCGCATGCGTGGACATGGCACTGACATCACACCGCAAGTCCAGCCTTCAATTTCTGCACCATTCTGTGGTGTTGAATTCGCTCGATGTTTCACATCGAATATCGTAAAATTGGGTACGGCGCGCCAGCGCCTCTTGTAAGTCTTGTGTCAGCCAAGAGAGCCCTTGTAACAAATCACGAGATGTTGTCAAGGAAACTGTCCAGCCACGAGGGAGTCAGGCCATAACTGAAGCCCAGGAAAACGTACCGTACCCCGGCTTGATTTTCTCAATCTATCGAAATAATTCACCTCCACGATCCCTATATTAGTTGAGGCTCGGCCCGCTATTGCACGGTCGCGGTCCGTTCAAAATCAGTCCGTACAGCACGTCGTCATGGCCGGCGAAGGCCAACAGGACACAGCGGAGCTCAATTACAGGACAGTCTTGTCGCTCGCGCCCCAGCCCTTCAGCCCCTTTGCAGTACGGCAGCTCTGCATCCAGCTGGACGGGGTCAGCTACCGGGATTCGCATGCTCTGGCAGTAGCCAAGGCACTGTGCCTCCTTCCTGTGCCAATCGGTTGGAAGCATGCATTCGCGCAAGGCAACCAATCGGTCTACATTGACAAGCGGTCAGTGGCTGTTGTTATACACTGAGCCAGTCTGGCACACCTGCTACAGCCAAGCATGCATGTATTTTCTGGTCAGAACAGTGAATCTTGCTTCCTAAGCCTGTGCGTGTTTGCATGCTTCTGCATGGTTCGTATATACACGGGCCGCGACTGCACAATGAAGCTTGCATGCACATCCTTCGGCATGTCATTTGTGGGTTATCAGGCAATTGTGAAGCTATCTTCACCTTTCATACATTGCGTGCACTGCAGTACTAGCATGGCCACATTGGCCCATCCAAGCCTCAAGCAGGGCAAGGCACTGCTGAAGCTACTCCGTTCAGCAGATATCCAGACACACCAGACCGCACCCAGCCAGCCACTCATTCCTCCTCAAACACAACCAACAGAAACAGCAGATACAACAGAAATAAAACAGCCACAACTAACTCAAGAGGCATTACAGCAGGCCACAGAGACTGTAGCAAATCCTGAGGAGGGCAACTTACAGCAGCAGGGATTGAGCAAACCTGATGGCTCTGGCACATTACCATCAGCAGCAACAGCAGCAAAAGTTGTAGAAGCACCAGAGACCTTACTAGCGGCAGCGCCAGCACCAGCATCCCAGGAGCAGCAAGCAGGCCCGTCCTACATGCTCTTCTCACACACAGCCTCAGGTCCCATGCAGGAAGACGGCTCATCGTCATTCTGGTTCAATTTCGCAGCAGACACAGTATGCAGTGCACAGCCCGACAAAAGCCAGATTGTCAATGTACCTCCAAGGCACTTGCTGCAGCAGTGTGGGCTGGCGCCCCTGCCTGTTGATGGCCCCCATCAGCTGACTTTCTTCAGGTGTGTGAAATCAACATACCGTCAGTTTCAAAACTCGCCGCAACAAAATCAACTGTTGGCGGGTGCGGAAGCAAAAACCCCATTTGGGCCTTCTGTGCGGTTGTCACGCCTACTCATGGGGGGGAAATTGTCATAAGTGGGGGAAATCGTCATAACCCTTCTTTCGCCTTTTTTGTGCTTTTTCGGCGGTTGTTTTTGCTTTTCTTTGCGATCATATAACACCTGCCCAAAGAATAAATAATTGACATGTATGGATGCGGGACATGCAGGGTCGTTTTTTGGAAACGTCATTTGCCTTCCTGCGGGATGAGTTTTCAAACTTGCGGTACCACAACCACATAGCTATAAACTCTTAGACGGTGCTGCCACCTTGGACTTGCTGCCCTGAAGCATAAGTTGCTGCAAGCAACGCCAAGATACATATTCGTTCTTCTGGACATCCAGACGCAAGCGAGTCGCATACCAAGATGTCATGATGCCAGCAGTGAACATCCATCTAGGCTACAAGCTGCCTTGCAACCAAGGAGTAGCAGAAACCCTAGTTCAAAATGTTTTAGTCTCAATGACCTTACGCTATCCTACCCTACCATACCTTAACCTTGCCAGCCTCGACCTGTGCAGTTGGTGGTACGAGGACAAGGAGTCTTCAGACCTGACCCTGAGGGTATCAAGTGACTCGGTGGCAGGTGGCGGCCTCCAGCGGTACTACTGCACAGTCAGGGTGGGTCATGCTATGTGGAGACCAGGGAGCGGCAAAGACTGGAGGCATAAGCGTAAGCCTTGTTAGAGTGAGCCTGTTGCTGGCGGTTGACTTACAGTCAGGGTGGGCCTCCTTGGCCTACTGTTAAGGCGCAGGTTGAGGTGCCAGCCAGCTTTGGCTTGAGCCCAGGGTCACTCGTTTAGGCGTGTAGGCACCGGCATGCAGTAGCATGTGCTACGCTCGTGGTAAAAGAAAGCCGAGAAATTGACAAATGCTTCCCATGCCGATTGCAGTTGTTTCCATCAATGGATTGGGTTTTGTTGTGCATGTTGCAGTTTGACATCGGAAATCAGACCTTTTCCATTCGCAGCTCAGCCGATGAGCAGGAGCTGGCCCTTGGTAGCATGTGGTCAGTAACGTCCAGTAACGGCACCACTGTGGACGTTTGGGACCTGCACGTGGGGGCCACACTGGTCATCCTGGGGAAAAGAGTGACGCTGCTCAAGGCGGATCTGCCCACAGCGCAATGGAATGATTTCCATGCTGGAAGGCTACGAAAGCTGAGGAAGGAATTGCAGGTGGGGAATGGTGCAATGTGTGGTTGTGGGTGTGAGATGTGTGATGTGGGGTGTGAGATGTGTGCTGTGGGGTGTGTGATGTGTTATGCGGGGTGTTGGGTGTGGTTGTGTGATGTAGGGTCTGAGATGTGTGGTGTGATGTGGAGTGTGATGTGTGCTGCCACGTGTAGGTCCGATGTGATGTGAAGCATGGCCGTCCTGTGCAGCCAACCCTTCCACAGAGGGTCACAAGCAACGCTTTGGCCAATGCTGTGTGAGTCATGTAATGATGCTGCTGATGAAGTGATGTGCACAATGTTTGGTGCTTACAGGAGGAGCTGCAGAAGTACAAGCCACGTGCACACCAGGCAGCCGTTACGTTTGACCGGGGCAGCCAGGCAGACGCCGGAGGCCTGGCGCTCAAGCACACAGTTGGTCAGATACATGCACTCATTGGGGACCTCAGACAGTACAGGCCGTCCAAGGGTGGGTCCTACAAGCAATCGGGCAAGGATAGGGCAAGATTGAGGCATGGATTAGGATTAGGATAAGACCAAGGACCAGGGTAATGATAAAGGGCAAGGGCATTCTCAGGGTGAGGATAGGGTGAGGATGCGGCACAGTTGTGTGATGGTGGGGTGGTTGCTCATATTTTCTTTGTTTGGGTGCCCGACGGTGTCATTGCTCTGCAACTGCCTGCAGCGGATGCCTTCCAATCCCGCATCCAGATCGCAACCAACTAGGGAGGTACCCGGCCATGTCAACCAACTGCAAGTGCCCAAGGGGCAGCAAGTGCTCTCAGCAAACGCAATCAGGCAGCAAAGCCAGTGCTGCCTGCACCCACTGATTAATGGATGGAGCCCGCTGATTAGTACAAGGTGCAAATCAGACCAGGGGACGAGTTGGCGTGTACATTGCTTTGGTGTGCCTGCCTGTTGTCACGTGGTCAGTGCTTGCCTGTTGTCACGTGGTCGGTTGCACGGAGCTTGTCGTGTCTGCCACTTGTGCGTGTAACCACCTTTGTGTTGCTAGACGTTGGAGCTGTTGTTGCCTGGTGTGTACCGCAGCATCTGGCACAGTGAGGTTCATGCTCGGATGCCGCGTGTTTTGCAATCAGGAAAGCACTTCGCACGCTGCTCACCTTTCAGACTCGGTGTGGGTAGTCCTTTGCACAGAATGAGACGTGTCAGCGGCTGTCCTCTCACTATGCAATAGAATTCACATTCGATTTCACCTCAGCCAGTAAGTCAGTTTAGACAGCAGGAACACAATGGGCCGTGGCAATGGCCACCCCGGTGGAGACCCTCATGGCTATCTGGGCCTGTGGTCAAGACTCTGACAGCTGCGATAGCACAGATGCACCCTACAGACTTGCCCTATGGCTCCCAGCTGGAGATCTATTGTGACCTATTGCTCTCAAACCAGCCATTCCACCAGCTTGCAAGGGTGGCGAAGGGAACTCTGCATGCAACTAGACGTCAGCCTGCTTGACAGGCCGTGGCAGAACAGGCCCGTGGCAGAACCGTGGCAGCGACGTATGATACGGCGGTAACGTTGTCAGGCGCACCTGTCAAAGCTGCGAGCTCCATGCAATCTCAGTGCAATAAGTGATAGCAAAGCCTCCAAATCTTCACATTCATCTAGGCTACAAGCTGCCTTGCGACCAAGTGTTGTGTGCGCGCAAACCGCGCTGCATCTTAGCATTTAAGAGCTCCGCCCCGGGCGACACCTGCGGCAATCAGCACGATGGGTCTGCTCACCTACGCGCTTATGGCGACCTTTTTCGGGCCCATACTGCCACTGCTTTATATCGCGCAGTTTACTTTCAGACTGGTGAGACTTGCAGCCGACGACCGCTGATTCTCAATGCGAACCCTACCGGCCCCGCGCGTATCGCAGATCGCGCAACAATTTTAATGGCCGTTGTCACGACGCTCTGTGCATGTTCTTGCAGATTTTCTTTCCCCTGAAAGCCGCGCTGTGGTTAATACTTCTGCCCTTGCGGATTATCCTGCTTCCTATCCTCATCCCTCTGTACCTGGCCGGCTTCTTCATCAAGACAATTGCCTGGTTCTTCTTATGGCCCATCTTTTTGCCTTGGTAAAGCGCGGCTGGGACACACTTCGTTTAGTTTATTCCATGACGACATGACGCACACATTTCATGCAGAGGTCTATTACTGTTACCTTAGGCACGCAGGACAGCATGCTGCGTAAAAGACCAGGCTGCGTACAAGACATCATACTGGGGTGCCTGTTCTTAATACTTTGCTTGGACGTGACCAGTACTGGGGTGCCTGTTCTTAATACTTTGCTTGGACGTGACCAGTACAAATGACGCAGCATGTCAAGGGTTAGCCGCCCAGGCAGAAAGGCTGCATTGTAATGCATTAATAAGCTGGGGACGTGGCTGGAAGATGCTGTTTTAAGATGGGTTGCTACGCCTGTGATCACAAGGACATGCAAGGCACGTGTGCTTCTACATCCACTTCTTGCAGGAGGATTGCCAGCTATTTGATATGAGCGCCTCTGCATGCTTGACAACATCAGACGATGACGCCCAGGGAAAAGGAATGCCTGAGGCCTGCTGAATGCCCTGCAACTGATCCTGTCCGGTTGCCTCGGACCAAGTTGTCAGTCATTATTCCACCAGTTTTGGCCAGGGACACGCTGGTCCAGTGGATTCGCTCGAAAGTATGCATCATGCGTGTTCACACAGTACTATTTGTGTCATGCAGCGATGGATGCATATTGGACAGTTCTACGCATGGCCACCGGACATCCATTGATCAATGATCAATTGTGGAGCGGTTGCATGCTGGTTTTCGCAGACGGCTCGTGCTGTGCGCCACTAGAAGTCATCAGAATTGCATACCTGCTGCTGACCAAGAGGCTTTCAGTCAGTCTGCTGGGCTTTGGTGTTGAATTCAAGTTGTTCAGTTTGACTTGGCTACGACTGAGTTGGGCCCAAGCGCCATTACGTGGAAATGCATGTTGTGCGACACTGCAGACGTTAGATGCGCTTCACCTTGCAGTCAACTGGTCGTGTGGGGCTCTCACGACTTGCTCTGTTGATGGCCGCCCTGTTCTTATGCAGTGTAACGATGGCGGAATCGTTAACATGTAAGCGGAGTTACTTGCTTTCACTTGATGGGAGGGACTCCTACCCGTCCAACCTACAAGTGAAGGGCATTGCGACACACAGGGATAGTAATGGTGGTGACCACCCCTCGAAATGCTATCGTGATTGCAAACTTTGTTAGACCCACCTTAGACACACACCAAAGCGGAGCAAACTGCTTGGCCATCAGTAACAGCGAGCAGTCAGACTCACAAACAAAACTGCCGCAACAACTCTCATTACTGACTCGGTAACACAGGCCAGCTCAACTGTACCCAACTTTCAAAAGCTGTTCGAGTGCGCTTCTGCGCACATGGGTGCCGTCCATTTCGGGGTTAGTGGGGTGGAATGGGTCCAGCCGGTGGTTCCAGACAAATGCCGTCCCACCTCACTCACTGACTCAGGTTTGGCAAGCAACGTCTGAACAAGTCAAGTTCCCCGGCTCTGAGCAGTAGCATGCTGACATGCAGGTGCCCAGAAGGGATGCTGCAACGTACAGAGAGACGGTCCGACAGCATTCCAATGCTGCAGCCCGACTTGCATTCATGTGGGTTCCTTGCACATGCCTACCGGCAAGTGGTGGTTGTAATTGATCCCATGCAAATGTGTGTGTGGGGCGTGGGGGGGGGGTGTATGCTACTGGGGGTGAACTATCCCACTATCCCACTTTCCCACTATCCCAAGTTGTAGAGCGCAGACCCGCGCCTCACGGCGTGTAAGTAACCTTCTATCGCCTAACTACTTGGCTGACATTCGCTGGGCTGGTCAGTGCGTGTGCGGCGGCTGCCTGGCACTTGGTCCAAAACAAATATCCCACTTTTTTTTCAAGTTGAGCACAGAGCCCACAGACGCACGCCAGACGGCGTGGCTATGTTCTGATGTCCTTTGTTGACATGGCGAGCTCTACTGGGTGTTGGCAAACCCTTCAATTCCCTCAGAAAA